>BMAO01032557.1:0-40275 GCA_019973975.1 Trichonephila clavata | reverse complement strand
CAAGTGACGAAAGAAATTTCAAACTAATTCATCAGTGAAGATGTGCGCTTGGGATTACGATGAATATCAGTGCATTATGTAAGTGCATTTTTAAAATTGCTTTAGACTAAATGTTTTTAAAATGTTTCCATGTGTAATTTAATTTTTTATTTTGTTATAGAAGTACGTTCTCATACATTTTGTAAATAATTGACGTATTTTTGACGCGCAACTTTGTTTATGCAATCCTCTCCACCGCAAAAAAAATTATGTACAACGATGATGAAGTTGTTTGTTATATGTAAGTATCTATGAAATTTCAAATATTTTTTGAGGGGTTTATGTTTATGTGGTCCTTATCTACCGCACAAAAACAGGTTTTAACTATGTACAAAAAGTGCATATTTCAAACATGAATGCTTTCCTAAACGTCTGAAAAAGATCTAGATGTTCCTTACTCTGAACGTAAACATAAAATGAATTTCATCAAGCTTTTTCAAAAACCACGAAGCGTAATACCGGGTGTCCAAAAAGTATGACTACATTTTCAAATACTATTGTATTTACAAAAACATAAATAATGATAACCCATTAAGATTATTCTTTGTTGCATAAAGAAAATATCAAATTTTTTTAACAATGCTTCATTTCAGGATTACAATCTGAATTTCCCACTCCCTGACTGCTGATGCTATTTTTAGCTGACGTGAAACCAGTTCCCCACGCGCGCGCGCGTCAACTGGACTTTCTCTCTCTCCTCATATTCAGTCCTAAGATCACTTCATAATTGTAGAAGCCTATTTTTTAGGCTAGTTCTTGACGAAATATTTATTTCAAGTAGGATTACAATCTGCGTACCATTAGTTACACACCAAATGTCGAGTCTATATAAGAGTTCTAGCCACATTCTATGAAACATTGCAGGATCAACAATCTGAATGGGCACTGTAATTTTACTTTTCATTTCTTTCTCTTTCAAAGCTTACAGAGAATAATGCTGAAGTTATGATTTCATCTTAATCAACCGATAAAAAATATAGAATTTCCGAAAAAAAATGACTCCAATTCAAAAATGAATTAAAAAAAATATGCAAAATTTTAAAAAATGAAAATCTTTGTTTATTTTTTTAAAATTTATTTTTGAAAGTGCAGTCATTTATTTTGTAAATTCTACATTTTTTTTTGTCGATTGATAAAAGATGAAATAATAGCTTCAGCGATTATTTGCTGTAAGCTCTCGATGGTGAGCGAAAACAGCATCTATGGTTACAAGAAAAATAATCTGGGTGTGTTTGAGGTCTTTGAAGTTCTGACTTCAATTAGACTTAAGTTATACGACTGACCTATATAAAGTAGTTAATTTTTCAAAAGACATCTTGTTTTATGATTTTAATTTATAGGCCATTTGAGCTTGATAAAAATACCAAGTCTATTATTTTGCGTTCACTAGAACAAAAACTGCAAGTCTTTTAGTAAAAGCAGATGCCACTACTTTAAGCAAGATGTAATACTTTAAAATGCGTTTTACTCGAAATTTGTTTTTTTGAAAATGCTCAAACGGGGATAGGGATTGCTCAAAAAGTTTTGAAAATAATTAATATAAATCTTTTGTGTATATTCTGCATGCTATTAGAAGTGTTTTATCTTTCAGATTTATAAATCACTGTTTCATTACAAAATTTACAGTCCCTTATGTGAATATAATCACTGTGTCTTTAAGCAACTTTATATAATAACTAAGATAACGTGCTCTAGTTTCTGTAAGAATTAAAATATCTCTTATCCTAAATGTCATTTCAAAAATGAATAACAAAACAACAATTCAAAACTGAAAAATTGAAAATTTGTACCTAAACCTCTTGTAAAGAAAGGGCCCACTTTATTATTTTTTTTGTAAATGTATAACATTTTTTCCTCATTTATTAATAATGATTATATTTTTCTTCTTAATTTTAGCAATTTTTTATGAAATGCAGTAAATAAATCTAAAAACCATAAAAAAATCTCCATATCTCTATTTTCTTAAAAAAAGGTCTTCCCAAGTAGTTGGGTACCTTAACTTGAAAACTTCAGTGAGAGAGCGTCGTAGGGTTTCCTCCTATAGATCAATTGCATGTCATTTTGCCATTTTGTTGGAATGTAATGGGCATTTACATTGTAAATATATTCCTCAAGTGTGATAATTCATGAAGAAATAAAAAATAAACAATAGAAAAATTTCGATTTTGAGCCAATTGAATTTTAAAATGCCCTTCAATAATGATAGACATAAAGAAATGTATTTATGAAAATTTTTTAAACAACTAAATAATCTATTAACCTAGATTGTCTGAGTCAATATTTTGCTAGACAACCTCAAAATTCCAAATTGGCCTATTTTGTTTAAATGATTACATTCGGATCTCTTTCGAAAGAAATAAGATTCCCAGAAAGCCTTAATTTTTGAAGCAAATGCAAACTTGTTCCCATTTTGAACAACTGAACGCAAGGTTTTATAAATTTACAAACCATCCAATATATGTGAACTGCGAGGATTTCAATTTAACAGTTTAAAAATATTGAAATACATGTTCTATAATTAAAATTAAATTCTGAAAACATCTGCTATTCTTAAAACCAAAAACTTCTTAAATATTGGAAGAATTTTATTTATCAAGATAATATGAAATTGCATTTTTGAAATCCGCTACAGTGAAAGCTCATGAGAAAAATACCAGTATACCTTCTAAAATCAACAAAAATTGTTCAGCGTAAAAATGTTTTGTAACCAATACAAATATTCGAGATTGTCCGCATAACTAAACATTATGCACTAAAATATTACTTTGCCATAAATAATAACAGTGGTTATTAAACACAAAAAGCACATTTACCAGTTAACAGAAAATTTAAATGAAATGAAATGTAGAAGAGAAGCATGCTCTCAAATCAGTTGTTGTTTTTAAACGATTTAATTGCAATAGAGATCTGTAGTGAAATATTTTAATTGATGTGATCCAAACATTCTACTTTCCTTTTATTTGTCACGAATTTTAATTTACTTGATAGTTTTGCTAAATCATATTCCAATAAAATTTAATTTAACTGAAATGTTTATGCATATTCCACAGGGTGTTGCCCAATTCCACCGATATACTCAGAGGGGTGATAGTAGGTAGCTTGGGGACCACAAATCACTATAGAACAAGGGTCGCACACCTTGTTTAGGTGGAGTAATTATCTAAAGCAGCTATGAAGCGTGTGATGTCTAAAGGGATGAAAAGAGACAATAAAAGGTAAGGAATACATTCATTACAAGTAAAGAATGTTTACAATAGGGCCAATGCATCACAGCTCGAAGTCAGAAATGCAACGAGAAGTGATTGTCAGAGGAATTGTTCAAAGTTGCAGCCGTGTAGCACAGCTCATACCAATGGACTAAGGATTATCGGATGCGTTCAAACAAATACTATGTGCTGACGATGCCAGCTGATTGACGAAAATCCTTGACGGAAGATCGTCTACTGTAGCTACCGGAGTCTCTCACGGAAGCAATTTCAGGTGGCCTCAGAAAGAGAATTGATGTCCGGAGAGCGTCGATGCCATGCAAAAGGCTCACCGCGTCCAATCCACCTCCTGAGATATCTAGCATGGAGGTGGTTATGTACTTCATTCGGGAAATGTACTGGTGCACAACCGTGCATGAACACCTCGTCCTCGTGCGCAGTAACCTGTACTCCCTGCAGTTTCTAGTGGAGGAGTAGGCAATTTTATACGTTTAAGTTTCTACATTCGACTACGGCTCACCAAATCCCCACATTTGCTTGACTACTCCCCTAGTCTGGATCATCGTCCTCCCAACAGCTATTAGTATTGGGATTTTCCCCGGCATTATGTGGTTTGCGATCCGATGTTCTATGTTGATTTGTCGTCCTCATGTTGCGTACTATCACCCCACTGAATTTGTTGTAGCTTATTAAGTAGATTCAATGTTATACATATTTACTTTTGAATTTTATTAAAGAACTAAGTAGTTGTTCCGAAAATAAAAATTAAAAAGTTGAAACAATTTCTTAAGCCCGAGATAAACATTTCAATTTTTGTGATTGTTTTGAGTAATATTTAGCATTCAACCTAATGTTAAGTACAATTATTAATCCCTATTGTTTTTATTTAGATTTTTAAAACAACTCATGTAACTATTTATCTATTAAAAATAACTAACTTTCTCTAACAACGGCGAAAAGTGTACTCTTTCTTCCTTGACTGATTAATATTATAACCAATGTGCATGAATATTAATTATGAGGGTCACTCTAAAATTTTTGAGACACTCCTAGGTTTTTAAAGTTATACTTACAAAATTTTAGGAGTGTTTATAGTAGTCTTCTTCAGCATCAATGCATTTTTGTAGATTAATTTTCTATAGATTAAATGCCTCAAATCACATTCATTTCTTGGAATGGATGAAAACAAAATGTTTTTATAGCCACATCATTCTGTTCTGAAAGAAAACGATGTCCACGCAAATTATTTTTTTATGTTAAAAAATAATCAAAAGTCACACATGGCTAGATCCGGAGAATAAGGTGGATGTTTTGTTACTTTAATGTGTTTTTGTTTTAGAAACTTAACTGTTAATCCGGCTGTATGGGAAGATGCAATATCATGGAGAAGCATTAGTCCCTTAACATTCACTTCTTGGAGGATTTCTGAAAGATATTTAGGAGCATTCCAATTTGCTGTTACTGTCTTTTGTCCATCCAACTTGATGGCTTTGACTAATCCCGTACTTCTGAAGAAAAGGACATGCATTACTTTTTCTTTGCTTGTTGTCTTTTCACCATTGGTGGTGTGAGATCTTTTTCAAGGACTCATACTCTGCTTTCTTGACGTGTTGGAAAGTCAAAGAATGACATGCAAGTTTTATCACTCGTTACAAGTTTAGATATGTTGTGGTGGACGCCATCATTTAGCAATTTAAGGGTTTCTTTACTGATTCTTACACGCTACTATTTTTGGTGCTCTGTTAGATTAAGGTGAACCCAACGCAAACTAATTTTCATATGTAATTCTCCAAGAATAATGTTTTGTATGGATGCGGATCCAATGTGTTGAGTTCCTTCTGTATCATTTGGTAGGTACAGCGATTATCATCCATTAACATTTTTTGTGAGGCAGACACATTATCCGGGATTACTGCCCGACCGTGGCATTCCTGTGTGTTCTCCATCCTGAAAAGAATTGCGACCGCTGCAAAATTCTTTAAATCCTCTGGATATAATAGCACGACATGGAGATTTAACACTAAATGCTAATAGCAGCCATTGAACCCATTCCTGTTGATTTAATCGAGCTTTAAAATCACAGAAAATCATAGCACGATATTGTTCTCGCTTCAACTCCATTTTCTCTTCTATCTAAATTTTATTCTACACTAAACAATTTAAATTATGTCAGTAAAAAGTCGTTTGATGTGTTAAAATACTTTGTATTTTCAAATTAAACCGCTAATTTTCTTTTATAAATTTTCGTCTGCGCGTATCTCAAAAATTTCAGAGTTACCCTTGTGTAACTTCAGTTCATATAGATGATGAGTAGTGTATATTTCTTTCGGCGAATTCTCTAACTCAAGTTTTCATGCATACTTGCAAACCTACAGTCTAGTGAAGACTTGACTTGAAAAAAACTATCTTATAGCATGTGATAATAAAAGGTACAAATAGGTTTTCTAAAATGCTTAAGTAAACCTATTAAAAATTATTTATCTTCATAATTTTTGAAAGACGTTAAACATAACTTTTAATAATTTTTTTCTTTTGCAAACTTTTAAGCCATGTTTTGGTTAATTTTGTGATAAATATATAACATATTCATTTCTTTTGTGAGAAAATTGGGATAAACTTCGTTAAATAAGATTTACATATTTTAGTATTTAACTTTTTAACTTATTCCTACTAATGCTAAATTTAATTTCTTTTACTCAGGTTTTAAAAGTAAAGAAATATGAATTATGTAAATATAAAATTCTCTAAGAAAGGAATTTGTTATGAATTTTCTAGTGAAAAATGATTTTTTACGGTAGGACTAATTTTATATATAACCTTAAATTATTGTATATATAACTCTCATTATATTAAACATAGATTAATTTGGATAGCCATTAAAAAATCGTAAATAATAAAAGTAGAATCATGTAGCCAGTAATTTTTTCTGTACACTAATTCATGTCATGTTAGTGATATACTCGGTGCACAAAGAGATAACTGCAATCAATGCAGAGTATCCCATAAAAAGCGACCAGATTTCTCGTCGGTAGTACATAAAAAAGTCCCAGAGAACTATATGTCCACGTAAACTGTACCTGCACTGTTCTCTGCTATGGAATGTAGCCTAATTACTGAGCTAAAACATTTCTGTCTGATGGACTCATTTGTCATTAAGATTTAGAGAATATTATTTTTTTTTTTACAATTTTCAGAATATAATTTTATTGGCAATCCATTTCATGTTATATTATATATGCTGATTATTCAGGAAATTGTTAAACATATAAATACGAATACATCAGCATATAGTAGAACTATTTTGTATACAGATATTTTTGGGGGTTAGTTTTATTTAAAATAATATGAAAAAAGTGCAAAAGATATTGAAAATTTGGTTTCTTAAAAAAAATTCTCAAACTTTTAAAATAATAAAAACTAAAAGTTATATATATAGTTCTTTTAAGATTTTACAACTAATGCCCACATTGCTTTATGTTCTAAATAATTAATTTTAATCTTGCATTTTGCATAAATAAACCATTTATTCAAAGAAATCATCAATACTTAAAAGATAAAATGATATTTTGTATATGCTACAAATACAATCATTTATGAATGTTGGTGTCAATGTAGCGTAGTCATATCGTCTTGTGTTTAAGATCATGTCACGTTTTTTACATTTTTGTAATACATTTCATTTTACTTTTTTGTAACAAAACGAGCATTTAACATTTTATTTTGTTGCTATGAAATTAGTCTTCAAAAATAAATTTCCCGCCTAAATCTAAGAATTTTGTTGTACAAAAATATTTTTTGCTAACATTTATATTGCTAGTAATATATCGTATAATTTGAAATGTATTCTAGTATTATTCGAGGCGTGTCTGGAAGTTAAGTACCGTTTTTGAAAAACTCGCATAAAAAATCTTTGTTTATAACAAAATTTATTCTTACATGAAGAAGCACGTCAGAAAATGTTTTTCTTCATAGTTACTACCATTGTTCAGACATTTGGCGTGTGGTGAAACCAAATTGTATATACACTCTTCAAAGAAAAATGCCGCCAATGAAGAGAGCCATTACTAAACATCTCTTTGTGAAAACTCGTCACTAAGCAATTTTATTGTGAATTAAACGTCTGTTTTCCCGAATTTTCTGATTTATTTTTCAAACAAATTTTCACTATCAAAGGAAGGCTCCTACTCTATGTTATGTCATGAACGTTGGTGCAGCCATTATTGAGTTGTCAAACCCACTTTTTCAACATTTAATCAATCTTACATTTTTACCATAAATATCTGCAAGTTGGCATCTGCTTAAGCATTCATTGTGCTTAAAAATGGTTTTCCGAACGGACTTCACTGTCAGCGGGATCGATAATTGTCTTGAATCTGACTGCAATGGCATCATTGTACTGAAAATCAACCAGAGATACGTATGCTAAGGGTTGAACTCCGATACCACCACTACGGCTCCGGTAGAACAAAACGGTACTTAGCTTCCGGGCACGCTTGGTATATATATATATATATATATATATATATATATACATACATATTTTTTAAATTTTTTATTACATTATAAATATAAATTATAAAAAACCGGAATTAATATTCACGTTATCAAGTTATTTTTAACTATATATACACAGCATTAAAATTAACCAATATTTATTATAACTAGATTTCAATTTTTTTCAAATGTAAAACTTTGTTCTTCATAAAGTATTTTTTCCCTCGAAATACTCAATTTAAGTGCAACAGAGAGATTTCAAAATTATTCTGCACGTGAGTTAGAAAAAAAAACGAATTGAAAGTTATTTTAAGTTTAACACCATCTCAAAAATTACTCTTTCGTTAAATCGAAATAAATTTAATAACACATAATGATTATATGATATATTATTCCATTATCTATAATTATGTAATTGAATGTGTAAATATGTTTTAATGAAACTATCCGAACCGGATCCTGTATAAAAATGTCAAAAACTGCTATTTAAAAACAGAAATAACATTTTAAACATATTCTAAAAAAACACTAAAGTGTTACTTTAGTAACTAACGCTGTTATTTTAACAAAACGACTTTATCTGACTTCTGGTGAAATGTGTATTACATTCTAGAAGTCTATTGAAACTCACTGTTTTTTCCTCAAGCATGATCAATGAAAATATTCGCGACAATTCCTCCAAAATCTCCAGAACATTCTTCTCTTTCGAGTTCGATAATGCAAATCAGCAATAAAAGTCAAAACCATTTCAGACTCCCAGTTCGAATTGTAAATTTAGTTTTTTGCTTTGTTTCGAAAATTATTGTCACGCAAGGGAGAAAAAAAAATCACAAGAAGTATATTTCTTTGGTGTCTGATAATATGTTAGAGTCCTTTTCCTTATTTATTTTCAAAGACAGTCTGGAAAATTTATTGGTTAGGGTTTGTTATTGAAAAAAATAATTGGAACTTATGTATTCAATAAATCTTTAGACTAAAAATTGTCTGTAGCTAAAAATGTTAGAACTGTCATAAATTGGATGAAATGAAGATTTTTTGCTGTGGTCGATAACTGTTTTGTAAAATAATTTGCTTTTTGGAAACATCAGATACAACAAGATTATTTTCTTTTGACCTAGAGTTTTCTCTTGCATTACACGGGTATTTGATTTTGAGGAGTTCTGTATTTTTTTTTCCTTCTCATGAAGTTCAAATCAAATTTTCTTTATAATTTTCTACTGCTGAAAGTAATTATGACTGGCAAAGAGTATATATTTAACAATTCAAATATAATTTTAAGGGGAAGGAAAAGTAATCGAAACACAGTGCACGTAACACATAAAAAACAAATTACTGAAATTATTTTGTGATTAGATATGTAAAAACCCATCATTAAAATTTTCAGTCAAAGGAAATTATTTAACTTATGATGATCGTGAAACCCCCAACAAACACACATCACATGATAGTTAATTTTCTTTAGTTTAATCCGTCTAACAGTAAATATCATTTTAACCACAGCTCTATCGCCTCAAAAACTGCCACTTTGGCCCATTTCAAAATAAGTCATTTATTCTGACCAATCACGGTATTAACTAATGAAAATCATATGTTAATTAAAGCTTTTTTTTCGTGCAAGACATAAAATCTGGGATCTCTGGAACGTGAAAAAAAAAACGTTTTTGTCATTGTCATTGTCTATATGTGCTTTTTCTATTGTTTTGTCATTTATGTGCGTAAAAAGATATTGGAAATTAAATTGAAAACATACCCTCGTCATAGAATTGACTGCACATAAAGATGCCTCAATAATATGTTTAATTCCAATGAAAAAATATCATATACATATACACATACATTTTTTATGAGTGATTATTGATTTTTTAAAAATAAATACAGTAAAATATAAATGCTTCTACTTAATGTATTTGCAATCATATACGAATTGTGTTTAGTAACGTGTTTGTTGTGATAGATGTTTATTTTGATTAGCACTAATCAATTTATAAATAAAATAAACAGTTATAAACATATGGATTATGATGAAAATAATGTTTCGTTTCATACTACGGTATATTGATAGTCTGGTGAAATGGAAACATTGCCAATGAAACATCTGTGACTAATATCCAAAATCATCATTTAATGAAATGAAAATTCCTATAAGGCTGTTAAGGGGGAAAATGTTCATTTTCACATAACCTTATTTAAAATTGTTTTTAATAGCTCTTCCGAAGAAAATGAAACAAATTTTGTAAATGAAATTCAAATGGACAGAATTCTATTTATAACAAAAATATATAGAGTTTCCCGTCAAAAGTTTTAGATAATTAAATTGTACGGATATTTTTGCAGTAGTACTGATATCAATATTCAATCTACAAAAAGAAAACATGTAAATCATATACTGATATAAATAACAAAATAATTCTGATTTCATTGAACAATATTTACTCGGCGTATAAGATAATTTTAAATTGAATTATAAATTACCTTACCTTAGTCTAAAACTGAAAAGCAATGCATTCTGAATATTTCTATACTTTATGGAATGGACTAGGGAATTTTATAGCAAAAGGAAACATAGGCTAAATAATATTATATGAATAATATATAACGTAGAAAGTTTTTGCAAGAATATACTGCATATGTATTTTCGATGATGTTTCTTTTTTCATGGTAAAAATATAATTCGTCTTAAACTATCTCAAGCATGCAAAATAATTTACTTTTTATTTTAGTGTTGTAAAAAAGATATGCAGGAATTACTGTTTGAAATTTTTTTCAATATTTTGCAGCTCCATTTTTTATAGTTATCCCTTCACTTGGATCACAAAGGATACTCACGTATTTTCAATTAACCTCTAGGGATATCTAGTTTGTTTATAGATTGAATTGAAAAGATTCGTCCTATGAAGGAATTGAGATATGTATAAATTACTTTGCTATTTATATAAATACATCTGAAATATGAAATTGGAGCATGATGAGCCTGTGGATGAAATGGGGATTATTAAGTGTAATAGTTGATTGGAGATTATATGTTGCTTCGATTAGAATTTGATAGTTAGATTGAAATTCGTTAAGCTATTCTATTGAGGGTTGAAAGAATGGTTATTATTTGTAAGGACTCATGGTTCGTTTCACTCACATTGCCATTTGTCTGAAGATTGTTTGTTATAAGAAGATTGTTTAAATTAAATAAAATTGGTGACTTTTCACTCTCTGTTGATGCTGGTTGGGTGACGAATTTGGTTAAGCACTAGCCTTGTACACCCAAGTTTGCGGGTTCTACATCAGCCCAGATCGATGAATTTCCATGATGCAAAAAATCACAGCGTCCCTGCAATATATATGATTATGTTGTATGTTAAAAATCCGTAAAGTGCATGTTTTGCTTGGGTGCTATTGGCAAATTCTTAGTACATTTTCATTTCGTCAGAGCTTAGGAGATCCCTTCTAAAGATGAAACCGGGTGTCAAACTTACTTTGCAAAAGTTGTTATCTATCTATAAGGTGACGCTCTAAAAAGGGATACAAGTTTCCAGAGAATGTTCGAAGTTGCCCCCAATGGTAAATATACCAATCCTCAAACCCATTTAAACAAAATACATTGTTGATTCTACCCATTAATACGAACTTAGAATTCGTTTCTGTGCAGTTTTAAATAAGTAATTTCATCATCTTTGATTTATGTTTCTTTCGGAAAATTCTCCTGCATTTGCTTTTATTTTTAAACTTAATCAAATTAAAATTTCTTCAAAAGTCAATGCTATTTAATTTAAAAACAATACAGGGTTATCAGAAATGAATGACTCGATTACAAAATTTAATAATTCCCAGATGAATAAACAGAAAACGATAATTAAGATGTCATTATAAAGATAAAATATGAAATTTTCTTCGAATTTAACGTTTCTTGACGTAAAGTAAAATTTGTTTTCTCAAATGTTCAGTGTGATTTCCTTTAGTCACCCGTAAAATATCATTGGGAATCTGGTCGGCCTGGACTTTTGCCTTTACACAGACATCTAGTTTCCTGAAACTGTTTATACCATCTTCTTATACTCTTAAATATCGATACATTTATATGGTACATTCTCCGAAATTCACGCTGAACCGTGATTACTGACAGACTTTTTGCAAACGAGATCACAGAAATATGCCTTCTCCCGTTGCGATGTCATTTTTACTTCTGTTCACAATTACAACATTGTTGCCATCTATTTGGCAAGATCAATGTTACATACTCAAAATTTCATATTTTAACTTTACAATGACATGTTAGTGATCATTTCTTGTTAATTGTATTTGTTATAAATAGTGAGTGAATATCAACGCCGCACTATTCAGCTACATGAGGGTTTTGGTGATAGATCTCGTAATTTTGAACCATTGTCAAGTGATTTGGACGACGACACCTAATCAGGCTCCCTTCTCTCCTTACTACCACACCACACACCAACGGGAGAACGTTTGAACCTCGACATGTTTAACTTGCATTGGCCTCCTCTGCAAGGCGGGCTTTTAGCAGTATTAGGCTCGAACTTAGGCTTTCCTCATGGCACGCCTTTCACGAGACCGTTACCTTAACCACTAGGCTACCGTTTCCTCATAATTGCTATAAAACTAAGAAATTAAAATTTAAAGTTAAATTACTTTAATCTATCTATAAATGCTCTTAGTAGTTTGCCCTTTTGAGAATAAGTTATTTTAAATATTTTTAGAAGGGGAATTAATGTTTTTTTTCTCATTTAACATTTTTAATTACTATACTAATAAGTAAAGCAGTTGACTTATAAAAGATAAAAAAAGTCGGAAAATAATGCAGTTTACGTAGAATAAATTTCTTTCTAGTGTAAAACTAATCAATAATTGAAATAAAACTTAAGTGAATGAACCATACATTGGATAAAAAAAATTTGGCACCTTTTGTATGTAATAACTTTATTTAAATTACAATGTACAGAAAAGGGGAATTTAATTTTATCTGATAAATAAATAATTATTTACTGAAAGCATTTTAAAGATTATTTAAATACTTTTAATTAATTCACAGTTCAAATATGTCAATAAAATTAATTTAGGGAGAAGAGAAGAAGAAGAGGGGGGCAACAAATCAATTTTTCTTTTTTTTCTTAAGTATGCTTAAAATGAATCAAATGTCCTATCGCGAAATCGCGAAAGTTTAGGCTTCCTCAAGAGACAACGAACAACGCCAAATTGTCCACTACAAAGTGATATTTATTTTATACTGTAATAATGCTAAGTTTAGAATAGTTTTCTTTTAAAAAAAAAGCTTTATCAAAAATGTAGCACAGTAAACGCTTTTTAGTAAAATATAAACAAATAATTGATACAGTAATACTCTACCCTCATTCATAATTTGAAATTTCCAAAGAGTTTTGTTTTATCCTTATTCTTAAATTCGGAGAAACAATCAATAATTTAATTTTTAAATACAGCGCGTGATCAAAATATTTTGAAGACTTTGTATTTATCCACATTTGAAATTAAAATTATCACATTATTTCAAAGTACTCTTTAAATATTTCATAACATAACGAAATTACATTGTGTCGATAAATGGCAAAAATATCCAGTTGCATTTTTTTATTATAGAGGGAATACATTCAACATGGAATCCCAGTGGCTGAATGGTTAGTGCATCGCGCTTCCACACCACAGGTCCGAGGTTCAAACCCCGGGCTGGGCAAAGTTGACTCAGCCTTTCATCCCATCAGTGGGTCGATAAAATGAGAACCAAGCTTACTTGGGGACCAAACACTGGTGGTTTCGCTTCAGGTTGACCACCTGATCGGAACATCTGCTCATGCACCCCAGCGCCCGATGGGCACAGTATGCCTTGGCCCTCATGGGCTGTTGCACCCCTGAGTTTGAGTATACATTCAACATAATTCTTGTCAACAAAGAAAATCAGTACCACAATTCATAAGTACCAAAACTTTCCATTACATTCTGAATTTATAAATTGAAAACTTAAAAATATGTTTTTCTAGACTTCCCACTCTCTTTCAATAATAAACAAAAATACTTTAGATAAAATAAGTTTAATAAGAGTATAAATTACTGACAAGTTTCAAAAATGGCAAACATTTAAGAATGCGTTATTTTCTATCGTTTAAAATAAAAATACAACTCGAAGGCTTTCTTTTAATTATTTTGCTCATTAACATTTATTTTTATTGATTTCGTAATAGATATTGTTCAGTTTAAAATAATACAACCTACAGTAATAAAAACATGCGTATCAAATTATAAAAATATTTCCACTTTTAGAGTCATTACTTGAACGGCTGTATTTTTAAAATACAACCGTTCTTTCCAATTGGAAACTCACATTGGCATAATATCGACGTATATGTAAATAAGTGTTATGAGGAAGCTCCGAATTGCTAAAGGTCACTGTTAGAGCTTATCATACTTCAATTTAAATATATATATATATAATGTTCCCTATTTAAGGGACTACATTCTGTAACGAAAATAAAATGACGCTCCAAGAACGAGTTGCCCGTTGTCCGATAAAGACAAAAAATGTTGGGTAGAAACATTTTGTACAGAATATAAAATGATTAAAATTTCAGAAAAATACGAGTGTGCTTTAGACCACACGACTGAAGTAAAACTTCTTTAGTTCCATCTATATGTATGTACATATATATGTTTATATATGTATAATATATACAAATACACACTGGTGTCCAAACGTTAAGTATAATTGATAATTATGTGAATAAAGAAGGAACTGTAAATCAGAATGGCGGGAAACGTGATATGCAAGTGTAAAATGGTTATAAAATAAGGAGGCAAATCAAAAGAATGATAATAATTAATTTTATTATCCAAAGGTGGCAGTTTGAAAGAAAACTGAGCACAGCAAGGATTCACACTTTAAAGAAAAAATGAAAGAAAACATTAAATAAAATACTGATACTGCAGTTTAATAAGGCGTGTGGTCACCTCTGACAGCCAGGCACGCTGCACAGCGATTTACCATACTTGCTATGAGATGATGGATGAGTTGTGGGCTCAAACGGTTCCAAGCTTCTTGGAGAGCTCTCTTCAGTTCTGTAACGCAGCTTGGCGGGTGCGAAAGGGCTGCAATTTGTCTCCCGAGCATATCCCATACATGCTCGATAGGATTTAAATCAGGGGAGTTCGCAGGCCACGACATTCTCTGGATGTTTTCCGTTTCAAGGAAGTCATCAATCAGCACCGCTCGGTGACATGGCGCATTATCATCCATGAATATGAAATCAGGACCGACATCACCTCGAAACAAGTGAACATAAGGCTCAAGAACTTCGTCTCTGTATCTTTGAAAAATCACAGACCCCGTGTCAAAGAAATGGAGGTCTGTGCGGCCGTCCATCACGATGCCTGCCCATTCCATTACTCCCCTTGAGGGAAAATGATGTCTTTCCGTTATGTTTCTTGGTTCAAAACGTGTTCCACATTCTCTCCATATTGTTACTCGCCGAGAATCACTACTCAGACTAAACCGGGACTCGTCACTGAACATCACATTGGCCCACGCTCCCACACTCCAATGTGAATGTTTCAAACTCCAGTTCAAATGAGCGAGTTTATGCGCAGACGTGAGTGGAGTGCAAACTGCTGGTCTTCTGGCATACAGTCCAGCATGATTGAGTCTCCAGTAAAAGTTTGTCTCGAAATTCGTATTCCTGAGGCGACTGTGAGCGCCGAACCCAGTGCTCTGGCAGTACTGTCCGTCTGACTTCACACACTTATTACCAGATATCGGACTTGGCGAGGGGTTGTGACTCTTGGTCGACCTGATACTGGTTGTCGGGTAACATCTCCCGTTCTTTGAAACCTCTGCCACAGTCTTGAGATAGCAAACTGGTCCACATACAGATTTCGAGACACTTCGGTTTGTGATCTTGATGATTCCAGCATTCCAAGGATTCTACCTTTCGTAAACATGTCCAATTGGCGTCTTTGTGCCATCATTCACCTTGTTTGATGGTTCCTTCGGACAGCAGTTGCACGAAACTTGTCTGAACTGCCTATGCTGCGTGAATCGGTTTCTCCGCGTTCCGATAGCCTGTGTTTCACGCAGGACGTAGTCAACTGAAATGTTTTGTATAAATCCAATTTTTCTTCTTCACCCAATTAATATCCACAAGAAATTTGGAATAATTTTACGAATATTTACTCCATGTTTTTCGCATTTTACGATTTATGCTTAACTTTTGGACACCAGAACATATATTCATATACATGTATTAATTTTCTAAAAATATTTAAATTTATTGTGGGTTTTCATCGATTAATTAATATTGTTGAATATATTTTTTATTTTTACTCATTATTTTCATTATCGGATACATCAGTAAATACTGTGGTTGATTGTAAGACCGAGACAATAGGCTTTTGGTATGAGAAATAAGATGCATATGTTTTCGAATGAAAATTAGAAAGATATCTAGAGAAAACTGCATCGATTCTTGTTCCATGTCTTGTAGTAAGCTCATTTTGGTTATTATTAATTTTATTCAATTGTAATTCTAATTTTTCTTGTAGAAAGTTTACCAAGAGTTTTTCATCTTCGGACGTGAAACCCAAAAGCCCTCATGTTGCTAAACAGTGCGACGTTAATATTCACTCACTCACTCGGACGTGAAATTAACATTGAAATCTCCTGCTAAAATGAGTGGCAACGTATGATAGTTTTCTCCTAATTTTTCAGAACCTACTCGACCGTAAATCCTAAGTCTTTTATAAAAATCTTTATAATATTATTAACTGTGTTATATTGGGCAAAACGTAAGCAACTACCATTATGATGTTTCTTCCATCGTCCAAAACACAGTGAGCAGCTTATATATCACCAATTGATGACTGACCAATATAGATTTCACAAACATATATCGTAATAAAATGTCCATGTTTGAAGTTACTATATTCGAGGGGCATCATTTGATTTCTATTAAAATGCCAATCCTGCTGATGTAACATTTTTACGCTTAAAATTCACAATACAATTAAAATTCCGGATGTTAACATTTTCATCGTCATTTGACCAGGTTTCTGACAGAAGCAAAATATTGCTTGAATCAATTTAGGGATTGCTCAAGTCTAACACGCATTTTTTGAGACTTTGGCAATTGAAAGTAACCCTGAACAATATTTTTCTGTCATTCATAAAAGTAGCTGCGGGTTCGCAAATCGGTCACCCTTCTTCAAAATGACCGCGCTTGGCTGTGCTGCAGTTATGAACTGTAGGGCTGCGGAGCTTTAGTGCACTCAGCCACAGCTGTTGTTGAGGTAAAATGAAAAAAAAAATATGAATGAATAAAAAATTAAAAAAATAAATATTGTTGACAATGTGTTCAACGAAGATTTTCCTTTTCACAAGACAAAAACCTTGATAATTACAGTAAGTGGGGAAACCTTATTTATTAATAGGATATGAAAGCCACAAGTCCAATGTGAGCGCACGCACTTCCTCCCCAAGTCAAGCGTACGTCCGCTCGCCTCGCCCGATTACACTTTTCGTAAAGCATTCACCAACTTACTCCTCAAGTCAAGCGTGTGCAAATAAGTTACATAGTTACAAACTAACGAGCTCATAAAGGGGTTGACTCACCTCCAGCGTGAATGCATGCTGCCACACGATGTGACATAGAGTGTTAAAGCACCCTGATGGTCTTCTGCGGTGTTTTTTGCCAAATGTGCTTCAATTGTCAGACCAGGTCATAAATATTCTCTGGTAGATGCAGTAGCATTACCATCATATCCCAGACATGCTCAATTGGAGAGATATGTGGCAATCTGACTAGCCAAGGTAGTGTTTGACAGGCTGTAATACAGTTCATGGCAACACATGCCGTATGTGGTCCAGCATTATCTTGCTGAAAAATAAGGTCAGGGATCTGCAAAATGAACGGTAGCAAAATAGAAAGGAGCTCTGTGCTGTAAGTGTGCCTCTTTTGACGACCAAAAGGTTCAGGCTGTCAAAATAAATGGCACTTCTAGACCATAAGTTCTGGTTGAGGGCCTGTGTGGCGTACAAAAGTGAAAGCGGGATCGGCATGCGTCCCCGGGCGTCTTCAGACACGTATTTGAGGATCGTCGGGAAACAGTTGGAAGCGGGATTAATCGATAAACACTGTATGTTTCCAGTCAGCATGATTCCAACCTGATCGAGGCAAACACTACTGTAATCTGGTTCGTCAGGGTGCAGACGTTTGTGGCACGTTGAGTAAGCATAAATTTCACTCTATCAGCCGTCTGTGATTGGTCATGGTGCGGGTTGCAAGTCTGATGGTTGATAACGATGAATCAGGCGCTGTGACAGCTGATCTGACAATCAATATATCCTCCCGATCTGCTGGTGCCCTATGTCGACCGCTACCATCATGATGCTGAAATCTGCCATTGACCACAAATTTTGGTAGTCATCTTCTAATGGCCACATTGCTTTGACCCATACGACGAGCAATTCTCCAATTTACCCAACCTGCCTCCTTCAATCTAATGATACGCCCTCTGACAGTTACTCGTAATGAGCTCGAATCCTGCGGCGAGGCATTCTTTCAGTTGTTGAAAGGTATCTTGATTTGCAATGAAACAGAATTTTTGCGCATTAGATTGAGATTTGCTTCTTATAGACCTCCGCTGAGTGCGCAGCTCCAATGAGCTGTAGATGTTCTCGATATTCAATCATAAGACACCAAATTTTAATCATTTGCACGTTCGTTACAAATGTCTTTGCATACGAAATTTCATTAAAATCGGGCAATTCCTTCTAGGTGAGTTCTTTTTTTTTGTTATAGAGTAATATGTTATATATTCTATATGTCAGTGGAGCAAATGGAGTGAGCTTCTAGCGTATCACCATTCTGAGACAATTTTAAGTGGCACAATTTCTCAATCTCCTCTGAAAAATGGCCAACTAAAAATAATATAAAAATTCCTATTTGTATAAGGACAATGAACAATTTATGTAGTTTCTTTGTATTTAATAAAACATAAAAATTAACCTATATATAAAAAAAAACTTTCATATTAATGTTATCACGCATCATTTAAGGACTCTAGTAGATTGTTTGGTTATATTTGGAACCTTTTAAAGTTCTGCGAATGCTATGATTAAGTTACGTGATCCCCGCTCAAAATCTACACAACTAAATCAGAAGATTCCGCACTCCAAAAATGTGAACTCGGACCCAAAGTAATGATGGCATTTAACTAAGGAGACACGAATATATATCAAAGATGTTTATTGATTACTTATAAAGGTTTTCGTGAAGACTGGAAGGGATGTAGCACTGCTAAAATCTTCATAAGTATGTACTGCGTCTTGGAGTAATTTTAGAACATTTTCCAGTTTAAGTAATTGGAAACAGCTGTAATGCGGAAGTAATATGATCGGACAGAAGAATTTCTGTTATAATCTATTATTAATTTAACTTACATTACACACATCTGCATATCACATTTCATCTGTAATAAAATGAAAATTAAAAACTTTCAATAACATTAGAGAAAATATTCGAAATTAGTCTTAAGAGATATATTCTAATTAGTCTTAAAATCTCAAGGGATAATTTATTATAATCCTAACTTTCACAAAAGAAGAAAAAGGGAAAAAATTAACAGAAAATCTTAATGTAAATAGAAATCTATACACATTAAAACACTTTAATTCATAAGTTTATACCTTGTTTTTCAAATAAATTCAATCATAATATATATATATATATATATATATATATATATATATATATTGTATTCTATTTTAAGATGTTATCGTAATTTCATCATCAATGCAACACCAAGAATTTTTGTATTGTAAATTTTTTAAAAAGCGTTTAGTTATTTTTCATTATTTATTTTTTTCCTTCACCATAATTTATTTTAAAGAAATTATTATTTTTACAAATTAAAAATTAGTTTTGTATTAACAACTAAAAAATAATTATGCAGCAAAATATTATCATTATATTTCCTAAAACACCTAAATTCTTTCATCACAAGTAAAATGTTTGCTTATATTACTGTTATCAACTACAAATTATAAGTATAATTTTGTATTAATTATGTGAAATATATTATTTTTTTATCTATTATAAATTTAGTTTATCATATTTGAAAATGCAATTATTGCAAAGTATTTCTTTTACCTTTTTCAACTTTTGACTTTAGCTAAAATAAAAATTATACATTTGACTACAGTCTTTGAAGTCGAATATCGTTCAAAATATACGAAGCATATATTTAATTTTACAGAAAAACACATAATAAATCTATGAAAGTTCTTATCTAATACAAAAATATTTTATACAAGTCTATGACAATATATTTTTGAAGTGAAAACTTCTTTAGCGGCATTGGGCACTTTTTGGTAGGGGAAAATCTTATGGGTTCGTTTCACCGACATGCTCTGACTGACGCATGCGCAGTGTGCTGTTCGCTTTAGACACTTTTTGGATGGGTGAAATCTTGTGCGTTCGCGTCACCGACATGCTTATAGCTAAACAGTTGACGTATAGTGCTGTGTATTATAAGTGAAATTGAATGGATTTGGTGAAAAGTTCAATGTGCATATACTGTGCATTGTTAAAATAGTGTTTTTGTTTGATTATTATTTGAATCGTTTAATTGAAGAATCATTGTGTAGTACAATGGTGAGTACCAAATAAACATACTAATATTTTTAAGATAAAAAAAAGAACATAAAATTATTTTAAATACTGGCTTTTATTTTGGCGTTAAAATTATTTTAATTCTTTGTATTTATTTATTCTGGCGTTTGAAAAATTTGTATTATTTTTTTTCTAATATTTAACTTCTGCAATGTATCGCGCAATCCGGATTAGTATTTCACATTGGCTTAGACGTTTTCTTACTACCGTAGTAAAACAGACATCTTGTTGTTGAATCATAATTTTATCATCAAATTTGAAATTAAAAATTTTATAAAACCTAATAATAATTCACGATTAATGTGTTGAAGTTTAAAATATGGTTAAAAATGCAAAATTATAGTTTATTACCTTATATCATTAAAATCTTTAGTTTGGAATAATGAAAACGGCTCCGACTTTAATTTCATTAAATATTTTATTTTATTTAAAAATTTAATATTTCGAAATCATTATTTATTAATTTAAACTGTCAAAAATAAAATATATGCTCTTCTACTTTTTGCAAAATGATTATCCATAATTTTATATCATTCAATTTTATTATTAGAAATTTACGAAACAATATTGTCAGGGAATTAGGGTTATTTTAAATATCCGTTTTTCATATTTGCTTAGATCCTTAACATTTCCCCCTAATTTCTGCTTTGGCAATAACTATTCACAAATCACAGGGAGGTACTTATGATGCTATTGTCTACGAATACGATCGCAAACATCCTAGAAAATTAGTTTACGTAGCTTTAACAAGAGTAAAGAAGATTCAAGGTTTATTTTTGGTTACTCAAGAAAATATTAGCAGCAGCTGGAAATTTTGGATTGGTAGAACAGAAACAACTCTAAATGCTTCAGAAACAGATAAACGTCATACAAGATCAACAAGTCATCGAAAGGATCTAACGTTAGAATTGAAAAGGTTACAAAACAATACACTACAAACGGTCACCAAAACTTTTCTAGAATTCATCTCCAACAAGAAAGGATAATCGATATTTTCATTCAATTGTCAAAGTTTGCATGCGCATGGAGCTGACCTAAAAAATTATGCAATTGTAAAAAAGTCAAATGTTCTGCTTTTGTCGGAAATTCGTATGAAAAACGAAGAACCACTTGATATTCTGAATTTCAACTTTGTTGTAAGTTATGAAAGACCCGAAGTTCCAGCAGCAGGCTATTTATCTTTCTCCTATGTATCTTTGCTTTCAGAGGGTAGGTTTCTATAACCCATGTTACATGGAACTTTTAGAGTTTTCTAATGTCCTTTTACATTTCGTCTTTTTTAGCATCTATAAATGTATCTGTTGAAGTAAACCAGACTGTGTATGACATCACACGGAAGGAGAATAATATCTTGCAAGCTTTAATACCTTACAATAATGCGCGTGTGTATATTCAAAAATGCACTGAAATGGTTTTTTTTCTTATCTTTGCTTCCTGTTATGTTAGTTGAGCTCTCGGCAATTCTTTCACAAAAGAATGTATACTGCGTCTTTGACAGCTGTTTACAGTATTCTCTGAATTTAAATGGAAAGAAATGTCTGAAACATTTTCGCTCCGTGAATGGAAATATGTTCTTTGAAACACTTTCATACGTATATTTTTTAGTAAAAATTGTTTGAAATGCTTAAAAATGTTTCATGCATTTATTTGATATTGATTGATATGATATCTTGTGAGATCTTGCTTCAATCTTATTGAAATCCTGCTAGTAAGAAGAATAATTCATACCAAATATATATTTTCTCAATACTTCAAACTTTTTTGTGACATTTATTTCAAAATTCACGGAATTAATATTATAAGAAGTTTATATATGTGTAACGCATGTGGATGTTACACAAGTAGTCGGTTACCTTTAGGTATCCTACTGTTTGGGACAACATTTTTTAAAAAAAAATGGAAATATGGGGATTTTTGTTGTTGTTTTTAGATTTGTTTAGTACATTTCATGAAAAATATGCTAAAATTAAGAAGAGAAAAAGAAATTATTATTACTAAAATGGGGGGGGGGGACATAAATGTGGCCCATTCTATACCAAAAGTTTATGAACACATTTTCAATTTTTCAATCCTGATGTGTTGCTACGTTACAAATATTTGAAAGGACCTTCAGGATATAAAAAAGATATTTTACTTTTGACAAAAAATACAGCACTTTATCTCAGTTACTATATGAAAGTGCTTAAAAAAACAGTGATTGATAAATCTGATGTACGATAATGTACTGAATGCAATAATAATATACAATGACGCTGTAGCTACAATACAACTTAAATTATAAACCGTAAAAATTAACAAGATAAATATTAAATTTTGAAAATGATAAACCCACGGGGCTCACTAGTAATTATTATATACTTGCTTTTAATTTAGTATTGATAATTTAATTATCAAACACATTGCGCACTCCTGATATATTTTTAAGTCCATCATATCAATGTAAATGTTATCTATTGATAATTTATGGTGTTAATTATGGTTTTTTTTAAAAATATGATCAAATATAGTTTTAATGAAATAAAAGTATATCCATATCAGAAGGTGAAAATATTAAACGTCTTTATTCCGTAGCTCACTCCGTTCTTGTATTACACTAGCTGATATACCCGTTCTTCGCGCAGGTAAATTGAAAAACAAATCCATAGATATTGAAGGATAAAGAATTTTGAATATGTTAATTTTAACTGATTTTCAAAGTAAACATCAAGGAAGAATAACGAAATCAAATAATTAAATCTGAGTTATACGGTATTTCCCTAGGTCATTTGTCAGTGAATATGTAAAAACAATATCTAAATCAAATTAATTAACATTATCATTTATGCCACTACATTTCTATTCACTGGGTTTACAGTTCTGAAGCAACTCATTAAATCCATCATCAGATTTTTTCATTGCCAGATACAACAGGATAAAAGACTAATAATCTGAACATAAAAATATAGACGTAAATTATTTCTCTGACAAATAGAACTAAATACACTACTCCCAATGAATTTCAGGTTGAAAGAAGAATAACATATCACACAAGCTCATCGACTTCCCTTCATCCATCAACACCTGTTGCTACAAATTTAATTATCAAATACCTTGAGCATTACTGAAACATTTATACGTGTATTATGTGAATGTAAATGTTTGATTTATTTATTATTTTTTTACGTCAGAATGTATTTTGTTTCGCTTTTTTTCAATGAATAATTAACCATTTTAAATCTTTCATTGGGGAAATAGGAGCATTCCTAGTAGGGGCGTGATAACCCTACTAGGGGGGCGCGAGCATATTGAAAAAGCGAAAATGAAAGATTTAAAATGGTTGTTTTTTCTAGGGGCGTGATAACACTACTAGGGGCACGCGAGCATATTGAAAAAGCGAAAATGAAAGATTTAAAATGGTTGTTTTTTCCCCCTGGGGGGGGGGGGTTGCGTGCAACACAGTTTGAGAAAGCCTGGCTTTAATTAATGGCATCTGATCTTACTTAAACACTTTCTAGTGAACGTATTTGTTCTAGTGAACGGAAAATAATAATTTTTTAAAGCTAATAAGATGTCCTATAAAATAAAATCATAAAATTAGTTGGTCAATTTTTGGTAAAGTTCACAGTTTTAGGGTAATTGTATACTTTATGTCATTAAAATAAATTTTACGCAATACGTACGTAAAAATCTTTCTGTGCGTGTGGAGAGACTCAGAGAATTACCCCCCCCCCCCAATCAATGGTGCTATGAATATACATTCTACCACATTCTGATTTTCCGAATCAAAAAGTTTTTTATTTTCAAATGAAGAGAAGATAAGTTTAAATATACATCTAAAAAGAAATCAAAACTTTTTTTTGGATCGGTCGAACTGTAAGAATAACGCATCTAATTTAATTCATTATTTTTAAACGCTTTTCATACGTAAAATTTTAAAACTATTGCTGTCATTGGAGTGTTTTTCTACTGTTTTATTGAGTTTAATGATTTTTTTATGTAAAATATCTGAATCCATATAATTTATTCAATTCCAATTTCCAGAGAAACAAAGTTATCTTTCGTTCATTTCTAATAAATCATTTCCAATTTACGAACGAATAAAATTGGACATTTTCAAAGTAACACATAATTCATTTTAGAAATTTCTGGCAAAACCTACAGTTTTCTACGATCATACAATGGAAATAACTGTGTCGTTCTTTTAGATGTATATCAAAAGTGTCCAGCCAATTTGTCTTAAAACTATCTAGATTTTGCTTGTTTCCAAGTTCAATATCATAAACCAGCAATAGAAGTCTAGACAACCACAGTTTCTCAATATAAATTGCAACTTTTTTTTCCTTGGAAATAATGTGCAATGAAAAATCTATCCGAGGAATACATCACATAAACATGTACATAAGAAATACTTTATGTCAAAGTAAATTTTACCAATAATAAGACAGTGGAAGTACTTTATTTTAATAGAATTTCCTTCTCTCCAAGTTAAATCTGCAATGCGTACGCAAAACTATTTCAGTAAAAGGGGAATGATTTGTAAATATTTCATGTTAGAAATGTAGATTATGTTACAAAAGTTCAAGCTTTATCGAAGTAATATAAATGGAGCTGAAGAAATGTATTATTTGCAACTGTTAAACATATTTCTTAAGTTAAAATGTAATATAATTTATGTAAAAGAAGTACACTGATTCCCACCTATCATGAAGTAAGCATTCAAAGTACGTCAGATTTTCACTGTGGGCATCTGCAATGGTATATGCAAATGCTTAGCATTTCTTCAAAATGCACAATATTGGCACCTACAGCTCTCTAGAGAACTGTGTAATAAAAAAAAAGTAGAATACTGATTTAAAGTACAGGAAATGCTTTTTCATGAAGCCGATTTGCATAAGTAGTTGTAGTAAGATAAGTAGAATGCGATAACCATTCTCGGAGTTCGACAGAAAAATGGTTTCCTGTAAAGAATGTGGATTTTCTTCTCGAGAAATTGCCCCTATACGTGTTGGTAGGAGTATTGCTGTAACACTTGGCTATATCAAGAATCATATGCTAAATAGTTTGAGTTGTTGAACGACACACAATGGGCGTTCTACATACCACTCAATATCATTTTCTGCCCAAAGGAGTTTCTTCAAGGCATCTATTGCATTGAAGGACGAACTTGGTGACTGAGTGGCACAACATTTTATATACAGGCGAATCATATTTCTGAGTCTAATATCCCGATGGTCAAATTATATAATCTTCAGAAAAAGGTTCATTAACTGTTGCCGTTCTGGTCTGGAGATAGTAAAATAGGATTTTGTGTGAATTGGAATTATATACCACTACCGCACCCTCGGTACAAAGGCAAACCAGAAGTATGTCTTTGGGATTTTGGAGCTTGTTGTCCTCCTTTACCTTAAAAACTTGCATGTTACTTTATTAGAATAGGATAATGTGTGACCAAACTTGACACGTATTGTTCTAGATTTCTTATTCATCAACCAGATTGTTTTATCGCTTTGATCTGTCACTTATCCCGATCTAACACCTATCGAATCCACTGGATCATTAATTGAACAACAATTAATTTAACTTACACTATCTGATGGCACACGAAATCAATTTTGATAATGTGTGGTGACAATATAGGCTCTCATATACGATCGAAACCTAAATCATTCAATATAGAAGCATTTTGTAGCAGTTGTAATGAACCCTGGATCAACTCTAAATACTGATTTATCGACCTCCTTTCCTTGCAGAAAGTTGTTTTTTCCACCTTTAACCTCATTAATTACCTACGCATAAACTTTAAATTCTTAACATCAAACACTGAGCTCTTAAAAGTCACACTGTAACACACACATCACCCGCCAGGCAGAACTGCAAACTTAAATATGATTACATTCGCTTAAACACAGGGTTACAGGTTGGGAGGAAACCACATTGGCCAATTTATCACTCCCATAGCTCCCCTTTTCAGCACCAATAATTATCATGTTTGATGTACGGGCGTGAGCAGAATGCTCAGATGGGACATTGTAATCTTCCAAATGAGACAGGGTTATTCTTCCCTCATGCATGGGTAAACACATAGGAGCCGTTTCTTAAAACATCTTTGTTGATACCAGACCTCTTCATTCTCCGACACCTAGATAATTTTAGTATCAACGACCTATAGAAAGTACACTCATGTGAACAGTTTCTATTGTTTGACTCCTTCTCACATGTGGACTGCGAATTATTTGAATGAAAAAGACTGTCGGCCTGTTAGGATAAAGGCATACCTTGGAGAATATCCTCAGTGTTTTCGTGAGAAGTCGATTGGTAGATCATCCATATGGTTTACGAGGACGTCGACGAAGTTGATCTCAGTCGAGCCACCCTATTGTCTGAAATAACCAATGGAACGCCGTGTGCAGATCCGCTACGCTCACCTATCAGAGATTTTTGGTGGCGTGAAAGACACCCGCTCAGGAAGTTTAAAGTGTCGACTCGGAAGTTGACGAGGATCTTCAGCCTCGTCCTCCGCATCAGTTTTCTTCTTCTCCTACTTCGAACACATGTGATAGAGGTTGCGGGGGCAGCTGCACCCCTAGGACAAAGAGAAAGGTACTAAAATGAACTCTTAGAAACGGAGTGAAGGAGACTGTGGATCAGCCAATCGAAGGGTGTTACGGGGATAGCGTCACCCGAGAGACGATCACTTCAAGACCTACGAAAATTAAACCTGCTTTTGGCCTTTCTTCTGAGAAAGGCTCGAAAGATTAGCACAATTTAAGGAAATAATTTTTTTTTATAAATTATTTTAAAAATGGCTTTGAGTCAAAAGGTGTATGTTTTTTCTGGCTTCCAAGTCATGAAGTAATTTTAAGGGCTCACGTCACTGCATTGATGAATCAAAACAATTAAATTGTAGTAACAAAAACTTAATAACATGGTTAGTTAATTTAAAAAAAATGTTCTCATTATGAAGCTTGAATAATAATTGTCTTATTAGCTTATGTTTTCGAATTTTACTTGGGTCGGGGGGTTCTGGTCTTCAGTTCAAGAGATACTTGAAAAATCTTCTGTGTAAGATTATAAATTCTTTTATAAAATTTGGAATATTTTGATAAAAACTCCTTTCTAAAATTCCCAGAACATCTTTTTTCTCAATTGAAAATGAAAAGAAAAATAAGAATAACTGGTAAATGGAAAGTTTTTCTATTTTGACCAAAAGATAAAATAATTTTTCATGACTGCCGAAATTTAGAAGCAAAAAATTGTCCAATAATTCTTTGGCAGCTTTTTAAAGAGAATCCTGAAAAAGTTAAAGATGATAAAAAAACATTCTAGTCATCTGTTTCTCCCAAAAGCAGTAAAGAAAAAAAAGTTTCTTAGGAGAGAGACACTGTTTTTTATAACCACATAATAAACGTTTATATTTCATATATTTGAGCCGCTTAATATATTTGTGATACATACAAAAATAAGAGAATCAATATAAAATCCAATTTATCATACATGATTTTAACAAAACTTGAAAACTCTACATAAATGTAGTTATTTAATTAGACAGAAAACATCCAGTACTATGTGCATGTAAACATATGAAATAGGGGGATGAATTTTTTCTTCTTTCTGAATTTCAAGTGTACTTATACAGAAAAGATGTTCTCTGGGGTATATACGTAGGGTGAGTGAGTGAATATTAAGCAGCTATATATACACGAGGGCTTTTGGCAACGGACCACGTAATTTTGAACCATGGTCAAGTGACGAAGACGACACCTGAGTTTGCACCTTCCTTTCATAACTACCACACCAAACCAACGGGAGTGCGTTTGAGCTCTCCACGGATTTAAGAGGGTCTGGTACGTCCATAGGAGCCCATGTTAAATTGCGTAAGTTTATGTACCTTTTTCTCAGAAACTACTTCTTCTCATGAATAAAACTTTTACAGCAGGTTATGTGTACTATCAATTACAATTTAACGAAAGGGTTTGACATTTTATTTAAAATTAAATTAATTATGATTTTTTTAAAAAAAATTTTCAGTTTTTTTGCCCTAAAATTTAGTTTTAAAATGTCATATCTAAAGAAGTTTGCTAGATATATCTAATTACCTTCAATAAAGTATGTAAACATGTTAAAAGTCTGTTCAGTGAACATTTGTGGATTATATGATAAGTAGTTTTTGAGAAAAAGATACATAAAGTGAAAAATATTACATTTTGAAAAAACAGGCTTTAAATTGAAAATTTGTAAGTTTTTGAGCATTTTTAATTTTTTATTACTTTCCAGAAGCATATGAAGCTTTTTTTTAACTCTCTACTCATACAAAAGACTCTTCTTCTTTTTTTAAAATTATTTTTAACAATTTTGTCTTTTTTTGGGGCCTCAAAATGCTTTCGTTAGGCTACACGAATTCTACGTGTATTTAGATTTATGAAGCATGACACACAGTTATAACTTGGTTCAATTTCATAATGTTTAAAGATCATTAATTTTCCTACATGACTCATATTAAATGGTTATATAGCCATATTTACCCCGAATTTTAGAGTTTTTACTCCACAAATGTAGATCTTGAATTCACGAACCATATGGTGTTATTAACTGACTCATTTGGGGGGGGGGGTACTGGGTCTTTCCATACATACATTTTTTTTAATAACATAGGATTACCTAGAGCTAAAAAAATTGGCTTTATTTGTATCATTATGGTGGACGTGTTTATGATCATAATGCCTTTCGTTACAATCAGGTTCTGTCTTTTGAAACTTGCACCAGGCATTTATAATCGCAGGACACAGTCCATATTGAGGGCTTTCGTTTGAAGACAGAAGATGAAAATAAACAGCCGGTACAGCATTTTTCATTCTGTGTAGCTCTTTGGTAATAGTTCTAATAGCCATATCATTATATCTTTGAATTTTTTGAAATGCCGGTGAGTCCGTTATGATCTCTTGGAATTTTTCCATCTTTTGACTTTTTTCTCTGTTTCGCTTTTAATATCCAAAAGACGTGTACCGATCTAATTTTTCCACTTGAACATCATATGGAATCCACCTTATCAGAAACTAATGCAAGGGGAAACACAATTGCTCCAGCAGAGCTCATATTTTGCGCGTCAAGAAGTATCTTCGTTTAAATAATAAATAAAAATACTTTTAACTCTAGTATTTTCTCGTATCATATATCACTTTAAACAAAATTATTTGAATTTTTAGAAAATATAAAAAAAGAGAAATTCGATAACTTTTCAAAAATTTATGTGCCGGACCCTTTAACGTGCCTCGCTCCCCTACACGGCGGGTCTTTAATGGTGCTGAAGTCGAACTCATGATACGCTAGCAACAATACCTTGACCACTAGGCTAGTGCAGCCATTATATGTATATACGTGAGAAAAAGTAAAATAAAAATTATTTTTTGGTCCACAAGGGGAATGAAGTTCAGGTATTTGCGTTATTTTATGGTCAAAAATCAAAGTAAATTTTGTTACAGAGCATTACTTATTTTAGTAATCTTTAACATTTATTTCGATGAGAGGACCCCTACAAATAGTTACAAGAAAATACATTAAATACACCAGACAGATTCTTTAGTATTAAATTTAAAAATCTACTTTCGAAAAGGCAGTGCACGATAAGTCGAAAGAGGGAAGAAGGATTGGATCAGACTGATTCCATGATGTAAGGGGAGATCTTCGGTTATGGAACGTACCAATATAAATTGTACTATTCACTACTCGATACTCATTTATCAATAATTATGGATTTTAGTTATTTACATTGTAGAAAATAATTTATCTTAAATATAATTTATCTGACCAAAATTAGACGTTTTCTACTTTTCAACTCTTTTGTAGCAATAAAAATTTTGAAATACAGTGAAATACGTTTAACGTGCAAGCGCTTAAAATGAAATATCGGTTAACATGAAATAATACAACAGTACCGACAAAATATTATGTATTTCCATGCATTTTTCTTTTTCTTAATACGAGAAGAAAATCGCTTACTACGAAAAGATTTTCCTTCTGGGAATGAACAAAATACGGAAAACAAAATCCGGATTGAACTGTTCTATTGTATCATCGGAGGAATTCGTTTCAGTACATGATGATAATGTGTGCACACACAATTAATTCAGACAAATATATTTTGAAGTTTTTTTAAAAGTTAAAAAAATATTTTTGATGCAGGTTTCGGCGATAAAAATGAAATGAATAATTCAGCTCTCTTGTTCCCACATTATCTGAAATGGGGAATGTCATTTAAACGCACATCCTAATGGTGAAATGAATAGCAAAATATATGATATCGAACAATTTGTTGACAATTTGATGCTAGCAAACAACAATGCAAAGAAAATATTATTTCCAAAAATGTTTTTTCGTTTTCAAAAATATTTTAAAATTTGTATTAAATTTCTTTAAGTTCTTGTGAATTTGTTTGATTCATTGATTTTTTTATAAATATATTCATATGTACATATATTTGTAAATAAAATAAACTCTAATAAACTTATTTTTATTGATATATGGGTATTTTATGCAATTTCCTTTAACACGAAATTCTTTTATCACGGAAAAAATATTTCAGTCCTTTTAGTTTTGTATTAAGCGATCTGTAATGCATGTTTTTTACTTATATATTTCTCTCCTAATATTCCTCCTTTAAAACATATTTTCTGAGTAGATAGGTTTCGGTTAATAATAAGTATTTTTTCTCCCTAAAACCACGATCCACTTTAATGTGTAAAATATTAGTGAGAACCTAATACACATACATAATAATAAAATCATTTTAGAGATGATTTTACCATTAGCAAATACATATATATATTTTTTAAAATTCTTAATTTTCTCTCTTTGGTGCTTTTGTTATTTTGTGATACATAAAGTTTTTAGTTTAATGAAAAGAATATGATGTTAATGTTACAATGATTTACTTAAAAATTATAAATAAAGAAAATTTAAACTAAATAAAAAATTTATTAAGAAATTATTGGAATCTTCTTTAAGAATACTTATTTATACTGGAAACTGTAAGACATTACATATATATATATTGTGTGTCCATATATGTCCATAGAATAATTACAAAACTAACATTTTAAAGAGTTAAAATTAAACTGTACTTAAATAGTTCTGATAATTCATCTAATTATGCTAAAATATGTACTAATTTTGAATAAAATTTTATCATTCGAAGAAAATTTTATTTCAAAACTACTCATTAAAGAAATTTTTTACCAGTAAAGTTGTATTGCATAAAAAAATTGATAAAATTAATTACTTAATTTTTAATTAAGTTTCAATTAGAAATATGTATATTTATAAAAATTTAAAAAATAAAAGCAGTCTTTAGTAGTAATCTTATTACTATACATATGTATACTATTAAATACATGATGTGTATAATACGCTAAAATTTATTAAAATCTACTATATCAGAATTTCTGTTTTCCTTTTTATTACTCATTTCAAAAATGCGTTCATTACAGTCTATAGGCAATGATTTTTAATTATATATAATGATACCAGAAGTTCTCCATTTCAAGTTTAATTTATGTCATTATTAATTTATTAACATTGTAAAATTGATTCATACTGTTTAAATAGCTAATTACTTCAAATTTATGAATCTGTTTTTAAAGAGTTAGCCAAATCAACTTCTTATCTACCTGATATTTCCATTGTAAATTTCTTTGATGTGCAATTCTGCTACAAAATAAATTTCATAAGTGTATATTAAAAAACAAAGTATTTAAACGAAATATGAAAATCTACTAGGAAAAAACTATTTTTTGAAGAATGAAAGATATAGATACAAGTTAATCTCTCTTCATTTCAAAAAAGCTGGATAACTATGATTTGCTGCAAGACGTATAACTTTTTAAGTTTACTTGAAGAAAAAATGCCTTTTTTTGCAATTTTTGTATCTCATAGAAATGAAAGTGAAACATACAATCAAATTCTTATTTATTCATTTCTGCTTTGTTTCATTAAAATTGACACTAGATATCAGAAAGGATTTCTATAGAAAAAAAGCATATACTTGAGAGCTGGTACACATTTTGACGGTAAAAGAAAATCCTTGTATTTTTAATCAATAATTTTAACCCAACACAAAAACACAAAAGCCTTTTCTCGAAGGCTAGATTATTAAATTCAAATATGGATGTATATTGTGTATTCAGGAATTAGAGTGTGTCATATACAGATTTATATATACAAGTTAAACCTTAGCAACTCATAGGAGGTGAAGAAAAACAAAAACAAATCATAAAAATTAACATTAAATTGTTTATATTCATTAATTGATGCTCAAAGCTACGGCTAACTACAGGCGTAAGAACTAGCCATTTATCTCAATGAATTTCATATGCCTCGATCTGGTATTGCCGATCAGGTGACATTACCAACGAGAACATTTTTGTTCCTTTATGGATAAACACCATTATTAAAATTTTTTACACTTACATACATTTTTAGCTTTCTTTTAATTTCGAATAATGATATTTATAATTATTTTAACACATATCTACGCTTATAATTAAGCCTATTATAAAGAATTATTCACAACTAACATAATAAGTATTCAAATGCATATAAAATTCAAATAGAAGATTTTGTTACATTCCGAAGGAAGTGTTCTCATAAAGCTATACTCATTGTTTTCATCTCATTTTAAGATATTTTACGGCTTAACATTTCTTAAGGGAATCTTCACGTCATTTACAGTTTCCAATTTATTTCAGCTAAATTTAATCTTATTTAAATAAATTAGCTATACTGCTTTAGAATGAATGTCAACAACAGCTCTGGGTATCATTTATCTTAACGCAAAATATTAAATAAAATGAAATAAACAAAAAACCTCATAATGTATTTATTTTAACAATATGCTTTCTATAACAGCCGTGGGTGGGTCTTAAAAATAGGAAACGCGCCATTATTTTCGATTTGTGCTTTCAACTGAAATTCTAGATTGATTACCAGGCTAAAATATTTCTATACCCAAACTAATGTTTAAGAAATTAATAACTTTTTAATGAAAAAATATATAAAATGTAGTAGTTGGAATAACTAAATATTTGCTGCTGCTTTTTTATACAAAAACTGGTACTTAAAAGTAAAGTACATTCTTAAAATTTTATCTTACGGTAATAGTAGACTTTTTTTTTTTCAAATTAATTTTCTTGGAATTTTATGTTTTCCTAATTAGTAGATTAACCTCTTTAGGAGTCATTTGTTTTACATAAAATGCTTTACAGAAGGCAAATTTTCTATTGTTTATAACTAAACAGTATACTAATAACCGCCTTTACCACAAAAAATGCTGGACAAAAAGCATTTCAGTACCTCATATAAACTACATTACTTATTCAAATACCAGCATTAAATAATATACCATAAGAATTAAAAGAAAAGCGCTGATTAAAGAAATAAAGAAAGTATCATAGTCCGAACAGCGTTCGGGGGCAGACAAGTTGCTTCGAACCTTCGGTAGCCGCTTCGGGCAAACCGCTTAAGGGGTTAAGGCGATATGGTACCCTAAAAATCGTCAAACAATCGATTTTTTTATTCGCTTATATACTTTTAATTCTTTTAAATGTGTCTGCAAAATTTTAGAGCTGTAGCTGTATTTTTTTATTGAGTTATTTATCCATTTTTGCTGCATGACTGTAGACTAAACAAAGCTGCCACGCCCACTTTTCAGATCGTCTGCTAGAAAAGAGCCTGATAAATAAGGAACAATTTTTTTTTTATTCCACGCTGACTAGTGTTTAAACTGAAATGAAATCATTGCTTTGTTTTGATTATACGAGAGTTATTCTCTTGCGTTTTCTGTGAAGTTTTGTTCCTGCAAATTTAGTTATATTTTTGTACTCTTTGTTCTAAAGAGAAAGAAAAGTTGCTTTACGACAAGGAATTTGGCGTTTTGAAATAGTTTTCATTTAAAAATTTAATTTAATTTCTCCAAAAGTTTAAATAATTCTTTGGATATTTAAAATTTAAAATTGAATTTTTAATATATTCCACTTCTAATATTTTTCATTTATTCCGTAAATTTCATACAATTTGGTTGAATGAGTGAGTGAATATTAACGTCGCTCTGTTCAGCTATACTCGAGAACTTTTGGCGACGAACCTCGTCATTTTGAACCATGGTCAAGTGACGAGGATGACACCTGTGCTAGCACCTCTCCCCTTCTCCTAACTACCACACCACACCAACAGAGGGACGTTTCAGCTCTCGACAGATTTAACGTGCATCGTGCCCCTACACGGCGGCTCTTCAGTGGTAATGAGCTAGAACTCATGATACGCCAGCCACGAGTCCGTTACCTCGAAAAGGTTTACCTGTTTCATTAAAAAGTTCTTAAGTGAAGAAAGTGGAAATTATGGCCTTCCAAAAGGGAAAAATGTGTGTTTTGAAGTACAAGGACAAAAAACCCCTGCATATGATTAGCATTTTTCATAACACTGATATGATGGAAGTGAAAGCTAAGAAACGGGATTCTGTGAAAATGAAATCAAAAGCAGCGGTGTTTTTATAATACCACCATGGGTGGTGTTGATAGATCAGACCAGTGTCTATCCTACTATCCTGTTGCCCGAAATCAACAAAGGAAATACTACAAGAAGATTTTTCGACATTTGTTAAATCAAATTGTGTGGAATTAATTCCTTCACTATCTATAAAAAAAATGGTGGTATTTTAAATCATATTGGTTTTCGAATGAAACTGATTGAACGATTGATAGAAGAAGGAAGTAGTAATTCCGATTCTCGAAACTTTGTTACCTCTGAAATTTCTGAAAATGTAGTCTGTTTAATTGGAAGGCATGAACGGAAATATGTGCTTCATAATGACTTCATATGTGGAAAGTGACTCTTCAAGAAAAAACAAACCACCACGAAAATGTGTCGTATGCAACCTTAAGAAAAATGATAACGGAAAACGCATTCGAAGAAAAACACGTTTTGAATGTAAAGACTGTAATGTTGGACTGTGTGCAGCGCCGTGTTTCGAAAAATATCACACTGGGACAGTGCTATAAACGACGTATATCAATCAATCAATGACGTATCTATCAATGTATACAAAAATCTTTTTTCTTAAAATTAACGGTTTAAAAATAATGTTTTGAACAAATATATTTCTTTTTGCCCTCTATATGCATATGTACACTTCTAGCTTCAGTAATGTACAATTGTTTAGATAAACTTTTGGCTTTGTAAAATGTATTTTGCTTTGACTAAACATTTTATAGCAAATTTTAATAATATTTTGTATACATCTTTGATAATTTTTGCTTTTTATACCTGTTTAAATTATTATTTATAAAAGTTTCTTTGCAATTGTTTGTAAATTGAACAAAACCTTTTCTTACACAATTATGTATATTTGAGGATGAATTCTGATTTATTTTATATTCAGTAGATACAAATTTTTTTGTAAATTGCTTTTTCTTTGCAATTTTATTTGTTTTAAAGCATGCATATTTATATAATGAAATTTCTAACTATCCAAATTATGTCGGGCTTTTCTCCATTAAAGGCTATTAGGATTTTAGAAATCATCTTGTAATTATTCATTATATATTTAATAAGGAAAAATATTTCCATATATAAATAAATATTTGGTCCCGTAAGTATATAATTGTTTTTAGCTACAGTTTGTAAAATGTATTGGAATTAGTAGTGGGACCGGAGTTTTACAAATTATGATTGTTTTTGACTGCACTAAGTTACATATTTATATATTTCATTCTTTTTACATTATGAGTAGAAGTCATAAACAGTTCTATAATAGTAAAATAAATTTTTGTTTTATATTCAAAGTATACTGTTATATTGATTCTGAAAATAATAAGTTAGTTTGACAAGCCATTATTTAACAATTTTAAAGCATTGAACATTTTTGAAGTTTTTTAAAACTTTTATAAAATACTAAATTATTAAAAATATTTAATTATTGTAAATGATTTATATTTCTTAGATTATTGGAAACAAAAAGTATAGAATTTAAAATCTATTTCTTTGTTGGATTTTACTAATTATTTTTATAGCTAAACCTGGAAAAACACGAAATTTTTCAAATATTAACTTTAAGATTTTTAAAAAAACATAACTGGAGCTCCCAGTCTTAAATCCAAATGAACTTTTATGGATCATATGTTTGGGAGTATTTACAAGATATTTCAAGATTAGAAAAAAAAAAGCGTTTGGGATTAGAAAACACATTTTCAAAATTAAAAGTCTGAAAAAACGCATTTATAAAATTTGGAAAGGCATAAAACAAAAACTAATAGTGTCTGTAAAGCTCTAATTTTTAATATTTTATTTTCCAACTTATGTTCTACATCCAAACACTACTTGAAATAATTATGACTGAAAATATCTTTTTTAATTCAAAATATTCTTTTAAGCAATGTTAATAACATTTGTTACTTTGATAGATTATTCGGTTTCATCTTAACCTAATATTTTCACAGGAGTTTTAAATACACAAAACATTTATACACACAAAATAATAAAGATATAAAGGTAATCCCGAAATCACCAAGTTTGTAAGTAATGTCTATTTTTTTTCTAAATCGGGGTAGTTTAGCAAGTTTGGGTTTTTGTTGCATGACTTGAAAATACTAAAGTAGTACTACAAAATATTTACTATAATGTAGTTTAGACATCAGGGAAATATTTAGTTCTTTTTACAATATTTATATTCAGAACATTTACATTTTGAAATCTAATTGTAACATCATCTGTGAAAGCTGGATTTTAGATTCATAAATTTCAGTCGCGTATTCCTTCCCTTTCAAATGTTATTTCTCACAGAAGCCTGCTTACATTTTTGTCATGGCATTTTCTCAGCAGGAAAAAATTAATGAAAACAAAGAAAATGCTTTTAAATTATATAAATTATGTGTACAAATAAATATAGTGGTCTTTAAATCAATCTTAATTAAGTAAATGTGAGAGAACTCAAAAGCTTCAAAACATAGCAAACAGAAATGATTTTAGAAATTAGAATTGCAGTTAATACCCATTTCACACGAAAAAGTGGCTTGTGTTCAAAAATATTTTCAATTAATTCAATTTAGAATTGCAAAAATACTTTAAAGTGAATTCAAAACTAAAATCAAATCTCTGAAAACTTTAAATTTCTTAAAACCTAATTGGTTTTCATGTCTTCTGGAATGTATGCTTTGTCTAAGATCCAGCCTAGAGCCTAGGCTTTTTTTACAGTTTAAAAGTATCCTAAAATGATAAGAGAGAGATCCCAGTTCAATTAGAGCAAGCTTTCCAAATATATGGGCCACAAAAGTTTTTTAAAAAAACCTGATGTTTTTGTTATTATGCCTTAAATTTGGAAAAATTCTCGACACTTAAGAGAATATTATTTAAAAACCAAAAATTATAATCCGTTTTTTCCACATGTGTAATTTTTTTACAAAACTACCCAAAATTTTTAATATAATAACATTTCAAAAGCAAAAGGTAGGGTTTTCTTGCTATATAGAATGAGTTATGAGGATGATGAATTTATACTGTTAATATTTAAGAATAAAATAACAATTTGTAAGGTTCTAATCCTGGAATTAAGGATACATTTATAAATGTTAAAATTGCTTATAAAATTTCTTATATTATTAATTGTCTGTTAATTTTACTTATGTAAAATGTTCTAAGTGTACTGTTTTTAAAAGACAAAATTAATCAGTAAATATCGTTGCAATGACTGAATTGAAAGATGTAGTTACGGATGACAATTTCCCATTTATAAATATATGCGAATATGCATTTAAAGAATGTAATACTAAAGAAACAGAAAGATGAAAATGAAATCTGAACAGAAAATGGGAAGAAACACACTTTCGCATTTAACACATTTAAGAAAAATATATTTCCTTATTAAAATTATTGATTGAAAGTGTATTTAAAGTGTTCCGACACAAATGCTGAAGTGGGAGAGTATTATTTTATTCTTAGTGCAAGTTGTTATGAAGAGATTTGATTTATGCAGAAAAAATTCATTCAACAGAAAAGTATAAATTTAAGGATTAAAATTTGCATAAATTAAAAGTATTAAAACCTCTCTTTAATGTTATTTTAAATTAAAAATATAATAAAATGCAGAAACCCCAGTTTAATGTACAAGTTTCTTCATCGTATATAACAGAGGTTCCCAAACCTTTTTGTCTCATAGACCCCTTGCATGTTTTCGGTTTCGGGTAGACCCCTGCCTACCTAATATTAAATTTTTGCAAATTTATCAACTTAAATGTCTTTTTGATAATTGGTGCTACTACTTTCAAAAAATTAAATTTCTAACTGTAATGAAGTATAGTTCTGCGTTTAAAACTTAAGAAGCGCATATAATGAATTAAAATTAAAACAAAATAACTGAACAAATGCTTTTAAAGAGAAGGATGAATCTGGTGTTTCAATAACAAATTTTCAATATTTGATATCAATCTTGTCAGGTTTAACCCTAACCTTCCTTTTTCGTAAGTGCTACTTCTTTCTTTCTTTCCTTTCTTTTTGTTTTGAGTTTGGAAACTCAGTGAAACTCCCCTCACAAGGAAAAACACATTTAAAAACTTTCTAATGATATTCCATAATTTGTGACAAATATCAGGTATGTCTTTTTAAAGCCAAAATTACTGACATCCGTTTCTATAAGATCTTCATTAGGACCTATTCTAATCAGTTCCTATTGCAATATGACACTTTTTTTTTTCAAAGCGACTATTTGAAATCATTGTCTACTGCTGTATTACTAAAAAAAAACAATCTCAAACTTAGTTTCAAATCTGAGTAAGGGCATTTAAATGTTAAACGTAGGTTAAAATGTCCTGACAGACTGTGACAAATTAAAAAAAATTCGTGACGTTCAATATTATACTTATTTAACTTAATTTTGGAAAAAAAAGCTGAAATATTCCTTGTATATAAAATTTATGTTGTCACCTAGTATGGTAGTCACCTTTTATGTTGTTAAACTAACCTCACTAAATTTAGTAAACGTTAAATTGGTAAAATCTGGTTCCACTGGATCAAATTTTTTTTAAAGATTAACGCCATGATCTAGTTTAATGAGAACCACGATCATAGACCCCCATTTACACCTCATGAGCCCCCAAATTATTTTTTTTACTCGCGTGGATCTCTTGCAGGTCGTCATAGACCCTGGGAGTGCATATAGATAAATTTGAAATCCTTGGTATATAATGATACTACATTTATCTCATTTGCTTTTTAAAAAAGATGATCAGTTTTATTTTTTCCTCATAATTTTTTTTAAAAAAAAGAAGAAAAAAAAACAGGAAAAATATATATTGGTTTGCGTTTTCTTAGTCTGATATTCAATAATGTTACAGTTTACTTCTGTCTTGATCAAATCTAATACCAAAATCAAAAATGTTTTTTTTTAAATTTTTTTAAAGTTTTATAAAGTAATAGGAGAAAAAAATAAATTTTCTTTTGCTTATTAAAAATATTTTTGAACTTTTAACTCGCCATTTCTTTAAATCTTTATTTTTTATCCTTTATTTGCTTGTTACTATGATTCAACAAATTGGATGGTTTCTGTTCGCCGTGATGTGGATCCAACGTTCATCACACAATTTTCTCACAAGGCAACAGCTATGAATGAGAAATCTCCCCTTTCCAACAACACAGAAACCGAAAAAGCAATAAAATCATCCCTACAAAAGCGCTTGTAGACCTCCCGTATCTTAAAGGGGGGAAGGCATAAAACTGTGGTGCATTTTCGAAGCAGTTCCCAAAAATAAACATGAACCGTTTCGCTACCGCCAGCTTTGAAAAAGTAGACCGCTTTTGAATGAGTTTCAATTAGAGCCTCACCCACTCAGAGGTTAAGAATT
>BMAO01032556.1:0-151053 GCA_019973975.1 Trichonephila clavata | reverse complement strand
ATAGCTGGCCAGGTTCCTGATCTGAACTAAATATCATTGTTAGAGTATGTGATTTTAGGATTTTTTTGGAGGAGTTCCTACAACAGCAGTGAGGCCGCGGTAGCCTAGTGGTCAAGGTATCGGATCGTGGCTGGCATGTCACGAGTTCGAGCTCAGTATCACTAAAAACTCGCTGTGTAGAGGAGCGATGCAGATTAAAACTGTCGAACTCAAACGTCCTCCTTTGGTGTGTGATAGTTAGGAGAGGGGTGCTACCTCAGGTGTCGTCCTCGTCACTTAACCATGGTTCAAAATGACGAGGTCCGACTCCAAAAGCCTCGTGTAGCTGAACAGTGGACGTTAATATTCACTCACTCACCTACAACAGCAGTGCCACTATCTATTCTGTTTATTTGATCTTGCAACGTCCTAATCATGAAAGTCTAAATCTGATTCTATACTGCTTTTCTTTTTTCCTAGTGTCTTGTAAGTAATTCAGTAAACTTTCAGCCTGTTTTTTTTAAAATGGGCTTCTTTTTCGAGTCTTATTCTTTTATAATGGGCACCTGTTAGTTTTTTATTGCCCTCCCTCGGACATTCTAAAATTTTCAACAACATATATATCAATTAAGTAGGGAAAGTATGAAAATAATTGATAAATTGCTTTGCTTTCATACAAAAAATTTTTTAATTCATCAAAAATTTACTCATTTGAATTAAAATTCGATATATTTGAGATTTTCCAAAATCTTATCGTAAATTTAAAACAGAGAATAAAAAAGTCCCAATATTTCTTTTAATTTATGTTTAATGCATTGTGACGTTCCCGCAACACAGCTGTGATTCGGCTTCTTTGTGGGTATGGTCACCCTACGTGAAATTTACACCTGCACCCTTAAAAATATTGCGTGGTCTTGTCTTAAACCCCTCTCTGCCCATCAACCGGATGTAATTCGAAGCTAAAGACACGGGAACCGCTGTCATCCCCGAAGCCTAGAGAGGGCAGGGGGAAAGAGATGGTCTGAAAATTTCACCGAAGACGAACGCCAGAAACTCCTCCCTCGCAAAATAACAGAACTTGGACTCTAATAATCTAATTACTAAGTTAATTTCAATGTAAATCTGTAAATAATAGCTGTGGCGTGTAATTAAACTTAACATTTAAATTAACCAATATCGCGTTAACTTGATTTATTCAAACGTAAGATTTTTCAAAATTAAAATTATTAAGTCTGAATTTTTAATTATCCTCCCACATATACATCTGTACATAGCAAGCACAGAAGATAGAAGGGATTTATATAAATTTAAATCTAAAAAATATAATGTTCTATTTATACTGCTCCTACAGAAAAAATACTTTCCTTTTTTTCCTATTAATATAACACTAGAAATTTATAATCATAATAAATACTAAAATTAACACTTATAAAAATACTCAAAAAGACATCAATATTTAAAATAATAATATGAAATACATTATATTTCTCATTCGAACAAAATTCTGTCTTTCAGCTTCTGCAAAATTACGCGGACCGTCCCCAAAAGCCCTCGTGTAGCTGAACAGTGGGACGTTAATATTCACTCACTCACTCATTCAGCTTCTGCAAAGAATGTCATTTCGAAATATTTTTAATAACATTTAAGTCTTAACACATGTAGTCTCATTTGAAAATAAATTTATAATAATGAAATAATGGTGCTAAATTTATTTTTTGATTGAGAAAAAGAAGGAAACATTTAAATAACTCACCTATTATTGACCTAATTCCCAAACTTTAAATATTCTGAAAGAATTTTTAAGAAATGCCTTTTCGATATTTCTATCAGCAATAATGCAATTACTTTAAAAATATACCTATAATTACAAAATAATATTATTAAACTTCTTTTGTATAAAAAGAGAGAGAGAGAGAAAAACCCATCTAAAAACACATTTGTTATATTGACTTAACTTGATGATTCAGAAAAATGATTCATGATGAAAAATTCCAGAAAAAAAAATCAAAATTTACAAAATACAAATGAAGCACGTTTTTTTTTAATACTGGGAACAGTTATGAAGATTGTGCAATGTCTAGTTCCGAAAGTGGAAGCTCTCTTACGAAAAAAAGGTTGCGTCAACAATATTATTCGGATTTAATTCAAAGATAAAATTTTATGATTCATATACTCTAAAGTATAACTATGGGTACATATACAAAATAATTCCATTGATATTAAAATAAGCTAGTTTTCTTTTAGTTCAGTGGACTTTTCAGTTAAAATCGTTATTCACTTACGTGAATTTATTATTTACGTTATTCACTTACGTATATATGAATATAAACCAAAAGATATTTTATTAAACTAAATATACTATTTTTATAAAAAAAAATCCGCTTTTTCATAAAAGTAAATGCAATAAAATATTCTTTAACACTTAACTTAATATGGTAAAAATATAATAGTACCTCCAAAACCTGACACAATATGTCTTAATTCCAGAAATTTAAACCCACAAGACCAGACATTATGTATTTTATCCTTTAATGCTAAGCAAATTAATTTAATTAGAAATTCAGGCTATTTCTTTCATTAAATAAATTATGTCCAAATAAGTACATTAGTCACAGGTTTTTTTTCTTTCTTAATTTTGAAGTTAATCAAAAGTTAAAATTCTTAGTTGAAAAAATTTTATTAATGAATAAATGTTTGAAATGAGCAGCAAAATCTTGTATTTACAGAAAGTTACGGAAAATACTTTATTGTACGGATCTTTTTGAAAGCCTTTGCATTGTGTCAGCCTAAGCACGCGTTTTTATATATTTTATGTAAATCCAAAGAAAACGCCAGTCCATACAATAGCTTTATTATACATTCTGTTTTGTCTATAAATAGAAGCGTCGAACATACAGTGCTGTACTCCCCTCCCCCTCTATTAAGTTACATTGATTTATTAAGCTAACACTTTATTTGATTTATTTATATATATAAAGAAAAACACAAGCTACTACTCTCTCTCTTGTCTTTGATATCCTAAAATTTTACCAAAAAAAAATCATTTATTTTTCTCTTAACTTATCTGTGAATTATTTTTTTAGTTTCACTTTAATTGAATGTCCCTAAATGAGAGGTAAATAGATAAGGTCCATATTCTAAGAGAACGATATCAACATTAAATGAGCCCATTTCAAAGTGTATCTTACAGGAGGTACTACAGAATGTGTGTATTTTAATGTATACCTTAAAAATAATAATAACTCAAAATTAAAAACATTATTACCTGTTGCTATTTCATACGATCTAAATGAAAGAGATTGATTTGTGCCTTCTTCGAAAAGGAGTCTGTTGATAGCAACGATCACAAGTCAAGTAACTTTACTCAAGAGTAAAATAAACCAGTTGCGCTAGATATCTTCCAAAAATTCTAATTGCCTCTGTCCCCTTTAAGTTAGCTGACACCGGACATTATGTGTTGTGTGGGGGAAGAATGTCCATTCTGACCTCACTCCCGATGGGGAGAGAGTGACATAAGAAAATAAGAGAAAGCGTATCAAATTTCCTGATTTAACATACACATGAGCTTTGAACCATTCAAGGTTCAACACAAGAAAACAGACATCAAACGAAAACATTACGAAATAAATAAATACTTAAAATATAATACCAAATTCACAACACTAAATACAAATATATAACTGGACATCGCAAAAAAGATAAATCAAATACATATTTAACAATAAATTCTATCAGTAAGCCAATAAAATATTTAAATGTGCATGTAAATGCAAGTAGTTTTTCCCACCAAGATACATTTATAAATAAGAAAGTGTGAACGGTAACGTTTTAGCAGACGTAATTTTTAATTGTACATAAAAATGAAATATTAAAGAACTGCAATTTGCCGAACGCTGCTCTGAAAGAAATATTCTGTTTTGTGCACATTTGAGTCATCCTTAAAGTAGTAATACCATAAGTAAAACAAAATAATCACCGTTTTCCCCTTTATATCAGGCCAGTGAAAATCATACTAAGATAAGCGTATCTATCTATACCTGTATCCCGAAGCCGGGTGCCAATTTACTTGCTACAACAAATCGCCCCCTAGTACAATTTTACAAAAGATAAAGTCTTTTTTACAAATGTGTGAAATCGTCCTTTTTATAAAAGATATAGTCGCTTTTACAAAAAATGTAGTAGTTATAAATTTTATTAGTAGCAGTCGGCATTTCACAATTCAGTCTATAAAATGATTATGTGTTCCAGGTTTCTAAAGCATGAATAATAATATTTCAGAAAATATTTTCATACAAATTTTTTTGAAACAAAAAAAAAATGTACTTTTCAAATTCGGTCTAAATGCCACCCCGGATATGGGTCCAGTTTTTCCAGCCCTTGCTGCTAACGTAGAAAATAGTGAACACGGTAGCGGGCTAAGTGGATCAGGTGACATGAAATTATTTTTCAACTAGGAGATGGAGAATACATAAAAGTGGACAAATATATATATATATATAGAGATCATAATTGGCTTTTTAATATCTATTTTTAGTGCTATGTTGTGAATCTCTTGATTTGCCTATTTGATTATATGCTGTCGTGTAACATTTCGGGTTTTATAAGAAAATGCATAAAACCCGCATTTTTTTTAACTATAGTACTAAAGTACCATTTACATACAACATAAAAATGAAATTAAAAATTTCGCTAAGATTAATAATACTAGATGAAGTGTTTTTCTAGCAGGCATTGCCAATAAAAATAATTTGATCAAAAGAAGCTGCAAGATTTTTTCTCAAATAACTTGATACCAAGTAAAGCAACAAGAAACTGTCTTTTAATAGAGGTACAACACTTACACTAGAAAGGATATTGGGCATTGTTTATAAGCGTTGTAAAACCATTGAGACACAAAAAACCCTTCTTTCAACTATTTTGTTTTTCAAAATTGTAAAGCGCTATTATTAAATTGAAAACTTTTAACTTCCCTAAATGCATATTGAATTTACACATTCGTGTCTTATGTAATATTAACCATATTAGATGCTTTCGAAAAGTAACTTTCGCAAAAATCATTTTTGAGATGCCTTTGTTAAGCATCGATCCAATACACCACCAGCTCCACTGATAAACAAAAAAATACTTTCTCTATTGCGGTATTGCCGGCTCTGCCTGGAATTTTAATTATGCAATGGAGGATATGTATAAAGAGTAGGCATTAATGGAGAATGGACTAGTGAACTCTACACTAACTCTAGTTTTCTTGAACTATGTAATGCTATCGGGAAATCCGGACTTAATGTTAATTTTTCAACAACTATTCAACATATTTATTCGATTTTTTTAAAAAATTATTTTGAGAAATTCGCAAAAAATTTTGCTTGATCTATAGAATTATAGGCGGCCTGCGGCCGCCCCTTGTACTGGCCGCCCTCGTGCGGTGCACGCGCTGCACACCTGCTAGGATAGGCCCTGCACATCTGACAGGTCTACGAGCATATAGACCAATGTGCCCTAAGCGTCTGTACACGGTCTGCCTTTAAACTGTTGTGACGGGTGCTTACACGTTTCACTAACCTTCTCTCAATTCCTTTAAGATTGTATTTATTTTAACCAATCCCCGCTGAGAGCCAAAAGTGTGACTTATGCAAACAAGATAGTTTCGGGTTTAGCGAGTTCGAAAAAGATATAAAAGGGAGAAATGAAATGAAGAGATGAGGATGACTACGTGTTTTGATAGAGGAGATAACTACGAGGTTGATTAAGAAGGTGATTCTGAGAGGTTAGTTTAACTAGTGAATTTTGTTCGCCGTAGGAAGATTATTGAAAAAAAGGTTCATTAATTCGGTTCGGACGGAACTGAAGATATCAAGGATTGAAGCCGCTCTTTAGATCCATCAAGTATTAAAGATTCCTGCCTTAAAAAGATATCAGGTCTGTTATTTTCATAAATTAGATTTAAATGCGTAGTTTGATTGTATGCGTTATTCTCCGTAGTTTCAGTTAGTGTTCCGTCGTTCATAATTGAATTCTTATCTCACTCCACTGTAATTTGTTGTTCTTAAAGTTTGATTAATATTTGTGTATTTCTATAATAAGAAAGATTTTTTAATAAATAATATTGGTTTATTAATTAAGTAGTCGTCAATTATGAATCCAACATACCCGAATTTAGATAATGTGCAAAGGGGAGTTAATAATCATAGGGGTAGTGAGAGACTACGACACTGGCGCCCAAACGAAATACCGGAATTAAGAGCAGGTGCAGGATTTAGAGTTTTGCCGGAATTATTTTTTTCGGGTAAAGAAAATGTGTCTGAGTTTATTTCCAATATCGATGACAATATAGCCTACTATGAAATACCGGCGAATCTATCATGTGCGTATTTAAAAGGTCATTTAATTGGGAGAGCGTTAGACTGGTTTGAAGTGATAGGCTTCGAGTGTGTAAATGAAGAAGCCACTGCATTTGCAACACTTAAAAAGAAATTATCAGATAGTTTTCCGGTAATACGGAATAAATCAGAGCTAGAAGCTCAGTTTTTTTCATCAAAACAACGGAGAGGTCAAGCCCCGTCAGACTTTATTTTTCGGCTATTAAAAATACATAAAACTTTGGATTTGAATTATGATGAGATAAAATTGATCGATCACATAGTAATGCGACTAGAACCCCAAATAATGGATTATTTAGAAGTTCGAAACCCCACAACGAAAGCTCAATTGATAGAGTTGGTAGACCGGTATGAGGAACGTCATAGCTGCAGGGAAAACCAGGGTTCGACTAATAATTTTGCTAGACGAAGTTGGGATATGAGTAGGAATCCTGAGGAAAGAAGGAATAATAGAAATTGGAGAGATACTGGGGTCGGAAATAGTCAAAATGATCAAAGAGGACTAGGCAGGGATGTGAATAATTTTTCTCGTCGTAATTATCAAAATCAAGGATTCGAGGGAGGAAATCGCTACAATCAGCCAAATCAGAGAACAGACCGGTATCAGAACCGTAGGATGGTGGTTAGGAAGGGTCCTAATGATGATTCGGCAAAGCAGAATTGGAGGCGTGTTGATTGCAACAGCGAAAGGCAAAGAAATGCCAATTTAAACTTCTAAGCGATTGTGTTGCGGGAGGTAAACGATCGCTAGTTAAGTCAAATCCTCCTATTAGAATTAAAATTAATTCATTGCGATTATCACCAGTTGAACTTCCGTATGTGCCGATTCTTTTGCATGATACATTTCTAAAAGCGCTCTGGGATACAGGTGCGGAAAAGTCATTTATTTCAGAAAAAACTTACCCGGTCATATTTTTCTTTCTGTCCTATTAAAAAATCGTTAGCTGAAGTAGTTACAGCTCAAGGGTCACAATGCAGAAATTTAGAAACAGTTGAGTTGAGAATTAAAATAAGAGAATTTTCGAAGTTGTGGAAATTTCATGTGATTGCTGAGATGCAATATCCATGCATCCTAGGTATTGATTTTATGTCACATGCAAAAATTAGTTTGGACTTTCTGACAAAATCGTTAATCATTCCGGATTCGCAAACGGAAAAAGTGGCAATTTCGGACGAACCGGTTCAGATAGATTTATCTAACACTAAGTTAAATTCAAAACAAAAACAGGAATTGCAGATTTTGTTTAAGGAATTTCATGGGTTGTTTTCACTTAAGCCTGGTCTGACACATGTGTTTTGTCATGAAATTGATACGGGTGATAGTCCTCCTCTTTTTTCGAGACCTTATCGCTATGACAGGGTCAAACAGGGTATAATCGACTACCATGTTCAGAATATGTTAAATGATGGAACAATAGTTCCAACAACATCGCCCTACGCGTCTCCAGTTGTTTTATGTCGGAAGAAAAACGGGTTGCCGTTATATGACCCAGAAGCTTATAGGTTTGCAATAGATTATAGGAAATTAAATGCGATCACGAGATATCCGCAATATCCGCTACCAATAATTGATAATTTGATCACTAATATTCCACACACCGAAATTATGTCATCACTTGATTTACGAAGCGGATACTTTCAGATGGCAGTAGACCCCAAAGATGTTCATAAGACGGCGTTTGTTACAAAAAATGGTACTTTTGCATTTACTCGCATGCCATTTGGCCTTTCGGGGGCAGCTCCAAATTTTCAAAGGGCAATAGAGATGATCCTCAAGCCAGTCCTCGGGCGTTTTGCCCACTGCTATATGGATGACGTGATTATTTCGTCTCCATCTTTTGAAAGCCATGTAGAACACTTACGGGAAGTATTCAGATTGTTGCAGGAGGCTGGTTTGACGTTGAATCGCGAGAAATGTCATTTCGCGAGCGAACAATTACGTTATTTGGGTTTAGTTATTAATAAAGAAGGAGTTAAAACAGATGAGGAGAAGGTAAAAGCAATTACTGAAATGAAACCTCTGAAAACTGCAAAACTAATAGCAAAATTTTTAGGAATGACGGGTTGGTATCAAAAGTTTATTAAAAACTACGCAGACATGTGCGAGCCCTTATATAATTTAAAACGAAAAAACTCTAAGTTCCGTTGGTCGGAATCAGCGCAGGAAGCCTTTGATCGTATTAAGAAAGCACTGACAGAAGCTCCAGTGTTACAATTACCAGATTTTTCCCAACCTTTTGAACTCTATACGGATGCGAGCTCCATGGGGTAGGAGCAGTGTTGACACAGAATAATAGGCCTATGGCGTTTGCCTCGAGAACTTTAAACCGCGCAGAAAGGAATTATAGTGTGACGGAACGTGAATGTTTAACTGTCATATGGGCATTAAATAAATATCGCACGTATTTCGGATCCTTGCCGGTTAAAGTGATAACAGACCATGCTGCACTTACCAAATTAACGAATGGAAAGAATTTGTCGTCTAGAATGATAAGGTGGACGCTTAAGTTGGCAAATTTTAATGTAGAATAGAAACATCGCCCAGGTACGCAAAATTTAGTGGCTGATATGTTGTCTAGAAACCCGTTAGAAAGTAATGAAGAACCAAAGGTGTCTTGTGCGGTGATTAGATCGTTAGTATTATCGTCTAGAGAACAGTTGAGAGAAGAACAGAGAAATGACCCGGAGCTAGGTCATCATGACGTTTTTGGAAAATCCGGACGATAGTTCCATTAATGAATCAATCTGTAGAAATGGGTCCCATGACTTTAAAATCGTTGACGGATTGCTATATTATGCAAAATATACAACCACACTAGGTGAATTAAGGGTATTTATACCTAAAACTTTACGTAAAGATGTTATGCGAGAATTCCATGACTCGCCGATGGCAGGCCATTTAGGAAAAAAGAAAACCTACTTAAAATTAAAAGACGCGTGTTATTTCCCGTACATGAGGAAATACATTTATAAATATGTAGCAACCTGCGACCAATGCCAAAAAGTCAATTATAAAAACGGATTACCAGCTGGTCAATTAATTCCGATAGTAACGAATTTTCCGAATGAAATCGTATCTTTAGATTTGTTAGGCCCATACCCTGCAACTAGTCCAGAACGCTATAGATTTATTTTAGTAATTACAGATAATTTTTCTAAATGGGTTGAAATAGTTCCCTTAAGGAAAGCTTCGGCTAAAGCAATTGCCAATGCATTTTTTGAAAATTATTTTGCGCGTTATGGAGTTCCTGTTAAATTAGTCACCGATAACGGCTCCCAAATGATATCCGAAGTTTTTGAGCAAGTATGTCGCAGGTTGAACATAAAACACGTTAAAACTGTGGTATATCGTCCACAAGCTAATCAAACAGAAAGAGTTAATCGGACTCTTTTAAAAATGATTTCGAGTTTTGTCGCGGATAATCACACTAACTGGGATAAATTTCTGCAGGAGTTCGGTCATGCTATTAGGACAGCAGTACATGAGACTACGGGTAAAACACCGGCGGAATTATTTTTAGGTCGAAATTTAATCACCCCTTTTCAGAATTTAGTTATGGTAACTGATGGATCAGATTTAGTTTGTGGGAACATAGAAAGGTTGTTTGAGGAGGCTAGAATTCATACAAAGCGCCAGCAAGTGAAGTGGGCGAAATATTATAATAAAAAGAGGCGTGAAAATAATGTGAAAGTTGATGATCTAGTATTAGTTCAAACTCACCCGTTAAGTTCGAGAAGTAAAAAAATAGTAGGTAAATTTATGCCAAAGTTTGAGGGCCCATATAAAGTTCTGATTGTAAATAATAATAATAATTTAGTAATATTAAAATTTGGTAAAAGAATAACGGTTAATGTGGACCAGGTGAGAATTTACCAACAGAGAGAAGACAGTGTTGCCGAGTCGGAAAGTGACAATAGTAGTGATCATGGTGCCGTGACATCAGTCAGGTCGGATGATGGGCAGTCGAGATTGGTGCAATCGGAAAGTGATGGGGGTTGTCGTAGAGGATCGAAATCAGGAAATTTAAATGGTAGTAGAGATATAGTTGCGAATAGACGCGATGGAGTGGAGGTGAGAAAAAAACGTGGACGGGCAGAATCTGCTGTTTCTTTGGGGGGGTGACGTGTATAATTTCAGGAAAAAAAGACCCTATTGGACTGAAAGAGAGAAAAGAGGAAGACCAGACTCTTGGAGAGATAATATTCAAAAGAAGAAGAGACTAGAGGCCCAGGTATCCCGAGAAAAGAGAAAGATTTCCTCGTCAATGCCCTCTCGTCCCTCCAGAAAGCGGTATAGAAAGGTGGAAGAAAATAGTTCTGAAAGAGCAGTTCCAGGACCATCCCACAGATTCAAGTACAACAGACCTCATCAGGAAAGGAGCTGTCCATACAATCTTCGGAGCCGACGTCGAGTGGACAACAGCCACAAGTTCCAGTTCTCACAAATGAAAACTACGCCTCAGCAGGAGCATATCAACTTCAACGGACTCGATGGAAGAGGAGACCCAGAAGGTGGGAGCGCAGAGAGGACAACCCTAGGACAAGGTCATCCAGCACAGAGGCCATGGTTGGAGACAAAGCCTATGCAGATTGGATCTAAAGACTAGCCAGGTTGTATAATTCTAATTTGTTTATTTTTCCTCTGACAGACAGTTCGGAGTATTTTCCATGTGGGCTAGTCTATTTTTTTTTTTGTAAAATTAACCTACAAATGTTGCTGCGTTGTGTGTATTTTCATATCGGTTGAAAAACTTTTGTATTTAATTTTTTTCCAAATTGTGGAAAAACATTTGTTGAATTGCAATTGTTTTGCTACACATTAAAGACGAGGCTTTATATGTGAGATTACTTGTATTGTTTGTTGTAATATATTCTATGTTAAAAATGTATATATTTTTCTGTGTAACTATTAAGATGTATAAGTAATGTCTGGTTTCTGGGCGCGGCGTAATTAGGATTACTAACAAAAAACATTAACAGCGCAGCGCGATTGATTGGTAATTTTTGAAAATGAAACCAGATAAAGGTTATTTTGTTATGAAACTATATATATATATAATACTAGCTGACCCGACAGACTTCTTCCTGTCAAAAAGATTTGTAATGTGGCAGTTTTTGTGCCTACGTATTTTAAAAAATTCTCCTGAACAGAACCGTCACCCTGGTGATAGGGCGTTGTGATTAAAAAATAATTAAATAAAACATATATAAGGATTTAAAAGTAAGTAATCGCTTTATTGTTAATCATGTGAATCATAATTATTATTATTATCATTGTAGTGCTTTGTGATATACGATGTTTTTTGTTTGATTACCTGGCGCATAGACAAACAAATCTGATGGTTTTCCAACACGGGAACAGGCAACATACAATTGACCATGTGAGAAACATGGGTTTTCTAGATATATAAATACCACAAACACTTAATGATTGCCCCTGGGACTTGTTTATAGTCATAGCAAAAGCAAGCCGCACTGGAAACTGTAGTCGTTTAAACTCAAATGGCACATCAGTCGGAATCATTGGGATGGCGCGGTATGAGAACATCTTCTCTTTTATACTTTCCTTTGAGTATAGTTGCTTCTATCACATTGTTTAGTAATTTTTTTATCGCTAACCGTGTACCGTTGCAAAGACGCGGTTGGTTGATATTTCGTAACATTATAACCACCGATCCAACCTTTAATTGAAGATTGTGAGGTGGAAATCCTGGCAAATCCAGCGAGTTTAAAAATTCCGATGGATAGTTTTTTGACTACATCATCTTGATTAGTAGCCGAATCAACTGATTTATATATCCTCGATTCGCATGTAATTTGTTCTTGAATTTTGAAATTTAATTCATTTACATTTATGTTTTTTGCAGCCAGTATAGCTCGTTCGCTCAACCAATCATGGTTTCTGTAATTTTGAGAAACATCTGGAAACACCTTCTGAATAAGTTCATCTTTTGATCGAGTTAACTGACAAAAACTTTGAGGAAAGTTAATGCAGCCAGTCAACATGTCTATAGGAAATTTGCCATTACCAATGTCAATGAGTTGTTTAGAGAATATGTTTCCAGATTGGTCATTTTGCAACTCGACACGCATATTCTTGCTTAAATGAAGTACTTTGACATGTTTCCACAAATTGGAGGACTTTAGACATGCATTGAGTTCATCAGCTGGCGTTGATCGTGGAATCACTGGCAATGTTTGACGAAAATCTCCTGCTAATAAAATCATTGCACCACCAAATCGGTTATTATTGCACCGTAGATCTTTTAAGGTTCTGTCTAAAGCCTCCAAAGATTTTTTATGTGCGATCGTGCATTCATCCCAAACAATCAATTTACATTGCTGCAAAACCTTTGCCATTGCAGAGTTCTTCGAAACGTTGCAGGTTGGAGTTTCATTGCTTTGCATATTTAATGGCAATTTTAGTGCTGAATGGGCTGTTCGACCACCTTCAAGCAAAGTTGCTGCGATTCCCGACGAAGCGAGTGCAAGTGCAATTTTATTTTGTGAGCGAATTGTTGCTGATATTAATGAAATCAAAAAAGTTTTTCCTGTACCACCAGGTGCATCTAAGAAGTAAATCCCTCCAGTTTCATCATTTGTTACTTTCATAAGAGTTTCAAATACATACTTCTGTTGTTCATTTAACAGTGGAAGATTTGTTTGAATTAATTCTTTCAAAGTGTTGAGATCATACAGTCTTTCTCGGTGCTACTCTTGGTTAAAAGCGTCATGCATTGGACGATTGGGCGCGGTCAGGCCTAATTGAATTAATAGTTTGTTTGACATTATCAAGCACATGTCCTCAATTGAAATCAATGCTTCATTGTAAATTTCTTCACTTATTTGTATATTTGGATTTCCCATTCTATTCCGTATTTGATACAAAATATCATCACACATATAATCTTTGTACTTGATCCACAAATCAATTGGGTTTGATGGGAAGCATGTAGATATGATTATAGAAAACAATGTTCGTATTTGATGAGCGTGTGATGATATTACAGCATCATTGAGAGTTTGATCCCAATGAGCGTCATTTTCAAGCAATTGCAAACGTTGACAGGCTTCTCTGTAGGATCCACACAATTCACCATCAACAGTTCGTAACTGTTGGAATGATGTTGGGCCACGTACATTGACTAATAGCAGTCGTAAATAAAAACATTCATCATTGCTTGGATGTACTGAATAAATCCGGCCAATCGCATCGGTGGAATATACATCTGTATATCCTGGAACTGGTTTTCCTTGTTTCCGTCGTATAAATCTCCTTGAGGATTGATTCCAGGTATAATATTTTGGCATTTCAGAATATAGCAATGTTTGTGCGAAATCATCGTTTTGGCATGTCTAAAAAAAACTGGTTAATGTAGTAGATGGTGGCTGAGCAGCTCTTTGTACTGCGTTCTGTGCTGTAAAATACACTCTTTGTCCATTTTCTAAATGCACAGCTAAGTGAACAACAGAAGGGTGTCTCTCATGAATAGGAAAAGAAAATATTCGCCAAACTGCTTCATTACTACTCACATAGCGGCCCATTTGGTATTGGGTAACTTCATCATTGGAATTCTCTGCACCAATTCCAATCACAGCCATATCACTCCCTTTGGTTACATATTTGCAAATGTATTTAATAGATTTCACTGAATGGCAAGATTCAACGTTGATGTGTGCTTTCCGATATTAATGTCCGTGGATATTGTTTTGAACATTTACCATCCATCATACACGGTGAATTTTGATTAAGAGTTCCACAGGGACCATGTATCATGTTTTTGATAACTACCTCATGCAATCCAGGATCTACTTGTACATTAGGGATTTCAGCTGATATCACTGCATCAACTTCATTTGGCCTTATCTTTTCAACCAACCAAATCAAAATGTGTGCATGTGGCAATCCTCGTTTCTGCCACTCCACAGAATACATCCAGCAGCGTGTCTCACCAAACACATAATGTTTTACGATGAAATCCATTAAAGATTTCAACTTTTGTCTAAAGACTCTGGCTGTAATATCATGACGATCAATGGGTGATTGCCCAGGGAATAACTCCTGCTTGATTTCTATCCATTGCGGATTGCATGTAAATGTGATGAACAAATCTGCTGTACCATAATGACGAACATACGACATGGCATCTTGAACATTTTCGTGCATATGCCGAGGGCTTCCGATGTATGTTGCTGGAAGAATAGTCATCCGACCGACATTCTGTGCATTTCCATCAGTATTAATCGCATCTCGAAGGTGAATATACTCTTCAGATCGGAGTTTGGTTTGATTCAACCTGATGAATGTTAATCTCTCCGTTTCAATTTTAACATACATGTCAACAACATATTTGTGATATAATCGCCGACATTTTAATATGTGATTATCTTCATTTTCCCGAATCATTAGGCGGTATGAATAATAGTTCATTGAACTGACTTTTTTGTTGGTTTCAGAACCTGTAAATAGATTTTGTTTTAATAACATTCAAATATAAAATTAAAATACATAATATAGTGACTGAGATATTATCGCCATAGCTAAACTAATATTTTAGTTACCTGTAATGGGATTTATCATTTTTATTGAGAAATCGTAGCCATCTTCACCTTGCCAAAATATAATGGGATATTGCAGTGCATCATATGAGCGGTGTGTTTCCTTTATACGTTGTAATTGATCATTCCGACGATGTAAAACAATATCACGGGATTCCAAGTTTTCTCCAACTACAACGATAGCAACTTCATCAATAGTTGGTACATTAAAACGTCTTGTATGTTGACCTGCAGGTGTTTTATCAGCTCTGATTACAATTTTGTGATTATCGGATGGCATCAGATCCAGTGCAGTTTTAAACAATATAATCAATTGATTGTTTTGATGAAATAAAGTTTGTAATTGTTCTACAATAGACCCCTTTACTAAATTGTTATGTGCACAACGCAGATCAATTTCTTGTGGTGAATTGCCCATAAAATAAATTTGCAGGAATTTGTTGTCGCTATCTGACACTGGTAACAGTGAACCTGCTCTGTGATATATTTGCCCTTGTATCTGTAAATTAAAAAAAAATATTATGGTGGGGTATAAATTAATGGATTGTCAGTGATCAAACTTGAGTAATATTTGATCTTAAAAAGTATATATTTAGTTTTAACTAATATCTATCAAATATAAAATATAATAAAAGTGTCACTGAAACTGAATCACCATATAATATGATGACTAAGTGATATATTTCGTAATGATTAAGAAATTGAAGATTAGTGACACATCTTAACTTTGGTGACAGAAAATTTTGTTCGCTAAAATAATTATGAGTAACTGCTATAATACATACCTTGAAAGTTGGCATAAAATTTTCCCGAACTACATTTGTTGCCCCAAATGAAGTCATTTGAAAGCAATTGTTATATTGTTGGATATGTGTCAAAAAGTGTATAGAATCTGTTCCTATTCCTGAAACCAATGTGTACAATGGTTCTGGAGGTGGATCCAATGGTATCAATTTCACTTTACCATTTGCGCAACACAGTCCATTGGCTTCGTTTTTGTATTTTAATGCCTTACAGTGTGAGCAAACCGAGTTCATAGAACCAATAACAACACATTGGTAGTTACTGTAGTCAATTGACACATCGTAACTGAAAGCAGCTCGATTCAAACTTGCGCGATTATTAGTTGAATGTCGCGCTCGCGCTTCACGCGTTTGTGATATCCGAATTCTTTCACGTTCATTTCCGTCGTCACGTTCTTGTGCAGTACGATTAGATCGGTAATTAGCTTGGTTTGTAGCATTTCTGGTTCTTCTACCTAAATTGCTTCGTCTTATAGGAGGCATATCAAATATAAATTATTTTTTCACTAAACACGAACTATAAACAAACACTAACTAACTAAACACTCTGCACAAAACACGATATACGAATTTGTTTCGTGTATCAGTTGACAAAAGCAAACTCAGTAGATTAGGTAACAGACAAATTTTTTTTTTAAATTTAATATGACTTGAAGTCAAATCCTTTAAGCCGTACGAATTGTTTTATTTATTTAAAATTTGGATATTAAAAATAATAAAACACTGTTGGTAACGCGATTTTTGTTTGACTGATGTAATGACGTGGAAACTGATGCATTTTATCTCGCGTGCCGAAACTAACACAAAAGAAACGAGAGCTTTATACCATAGCAATAAAGCTCAAATTCACTACGTTTTAGTTACAAAACGTTTGTATGGGAAAAAGAAAAGGGCTATTTTTAGGGTTTTTCCAGCAATTATTATAATTTTTCTCGCCGTAAAAACCATCCTTGAACTTCAACGAACATTTTAAAAAAACATTTGGCCAAATTGGTCCAGGCGTTGTTGAGTTATGCGCTTACCAACACATTTTGCGATTCATTTTTATATTATAGATAATGTATGCCATATTTTATGTCAATAAGGAAGTTGTATAAAAGTTCTGTGCATTTAATGTCATGTTTTAGAAAAAATTGACAAGGTTTCCTTTCAGGGCAGCAGTCCCTGAACATAGTGATGCGATGAAAATGATGTCGTGAGAAGATATTAATGTAAAATTTTATATTTATTAGCACTTAAGTAAAGTGCATGATCAGGGTTTTTTCCTGGATAGGTTTTCCCCTGATCTTCGCCCGAATGGGATGCACTGTAGGGATTGTATGTTTGTACAAGAGCAATAAATTAGAGTGGAGTACCCCTTTTGAGTAGTCATTTCTGTGTGCTAGTTTAATTAAAGTTTCTAACTTAGAGAGTTAAAATTTTCGGCAAATCCAGTGTTTTCAGGCATTATAAAGTTCGTGAGTTAACTTTCTACAAGTTCAGTATTTTTAGGCATTCTAGAGTAGTTAAAATTTTGTGCAGGTTCAGTGTTTTTCAGATATTAGGTAAATTAAGCGAGTTCTTGCAGGTCGTTTAGACCTTCAATAAGTCACGCTTTTTTTCTCGGAGGGGGGTTGTGACGGGTGCTTACGCGTTTCACTAACCTTCTCTCAATTCCTTTAAGATTGTATTTATTTTAACCAATCCCCGCTGAGAGCCAAAAGTGTGACTTATGCAAACAAGATAGTTTCGGGTTTAGCGAGTTCGAAAAAGATATAAAAGGGAGAAATGAAATGAAGAGATGAGGATGACTACGTGTTTTGATAGAGGAGATAACTACGAGGTTGATTAAGAAGGTGATTCTGAGAGGTTAGTTTAACTAGTGAAGTTTGTTCGCCGTAGGAGGATTATTGAAAAAAGGTTCATTAATTCGGTTCGGACGGAACTGAAGATATCAAGAATTGAAGCCGCTCTTTAGATCCATCAAGTATTAAAGAATCCTGCCTTAAAAAGATATCAGGTCTGTTATTTTCATAAATTAGATATAAATGCGTAGTTTGATTGTATGCGTTATTCTCCATAGTTTCAGTTAGTGTTCCGTCGTTCATAATTGAATTCTTATCTCACTCCACTGTAATTTGTTGTTCTTAAAGTTTGATTAATATTTGTGTATTTCTATAATAAGAAAGATTTTTAATAAATAATATTGGTTTATTAATTAAGTAGTCGTCAATTATGAATCCAACATACCCGAATTTAGATAATGTGCAAAGGGGAGTTAATAATCATAGGGGTAGTGAGAGACTACGACACTGTCGTACCGGTAGTTCAAGAGAGCTGACGAGATAGGTCTGATGCTGTGCCCCGTCTGTTTCTTTTGGCAGTAACTGCCAAATACCGGTCCTCATTCGGCGTTGTAACTCGGGGGCGACCTGTGCTGTAACATCTACTCACATTACCATCGTCTTGGAATCGTTGCTAAAGCCTGGATATGACAGTCTGGGCGGTTCCAAGTTCCGCGGATACTTCCAGCTTCGTACGTCCACATTTTGTCTTCCGATAATTCTACCACGTAAAAAATCATCCAAATGCTTTCTTTGTGCCATAACTATGCGGTTATTGCACTGAAAGGCTTTTAAAGCGTTTGTGAACAATTTTACTTCTTTGCCACCATTCCTTATATACCCCTCTCTTACACTCTCGTCATTGTGACGTACTATCCGCGCCATCTGGTGGTTTCCTGTAATTTGCATATTCTTCTTTAAGATGTGTGTGATAATTCTACAGGTGAAAGTTTTATTTTAGAGTTCAATTTCTGTGTGATTCTGAATTATCCTTAATTTATGGACATGAGTGTATATCCCCATAGAGATTTCCATTTTCCCTCCCGAGACGGTAATGCTTCTGTGTGTTCTGATTTCTGTATTCCATGCCACTAAAAATTCCCTTTTATGAAATTTCTTCCTCTTGTTTTCCTTGTTATACAAGTTTCTTTTCTCACCATTTAGCAACCGTTGCACAAGCTTTTCCGAGTGTAATACTTTTTTCCCCCAGGAATAAGATGTTCTAATTCCTATTGTTAATTAATGACGTACAAAAAACAATACTGCTTTATTTACTAAAATATTCATTGAAAGCAAAAAGAAAACGTTTCTGTTATATATAATATACTACAAAAATAAATGAATAGATAAACTAAGAATATTTTTTTTTAACAATAATTACCTTCTTTTAATCTAAAATAATAAAATGGCTTTAAAGTTTTCATTTATTAAACATACTGTTGGCCGAAAAACATTTCTAAAAACTAATCTAGTTTTATCCAAAAAGAAAAAATATATATATATAACTTACTTATACATAATTAATTTTGTAATGAATAATAAAAAAAACTATACTGCTTTAGTTTTTTTAAAAAAAATACTTTAATTTAAATCCATTATCGGTAAATAATTAATAAAAATTCTCACCGTTAGCTATTGAAACAATTACTTATTTTTGGATGTTTGAATGTAATGAACTGCGTAAAATAAATCCTCGAAAACTATCTATTAGACGGAAAATACAAAAACTTTTTAAAACCTCTGTAGCTTAATAGCAAACTTTTCAAACTTCAATCAGTTAATAAAGTCTATATATATATATATATATATATATAGGAGATCACATATAATAAATTTTAGCAGAGCAGTTTTTTTATTGCAGAAGCTCGTTTGATCACAACAATTATAGATATCTATTAGGTTTATGGGTTTCAAACATAATTAGATGCACATATTACCTATTAAATTATTTTAATAACGATCTTACTGCACAGTAGAACACATTTATATTTACAGATTCATTTCTCATAGTTGCGTGGTATTTATACACAAATGCCTCCGCTCAGTCACAGTTACCAGTCTCTAACTGGTTGCAGTTAAATACACCACAATATCCATAATAAGTGTTCTCTGAGCGGTAAACGGCATACAGTGTTTTTCATCTCTATTTGTTTAAAATGAAGAAGATACTCAAAATAAAAAATGGCTTACCTTGTCAATGCAGAGCTGCCACGCTTTGATTGTACTAAAGTCCATGAACAAAAGCACTTGTGAACATCTATAACTTTTAATTCCTACGGCACAAACTATGCAAGTACTACGGCACAAATAAGCAAATAACAAATCTTTAGTTCTATAATTATTATCAATTTTTAGATACTATTGCGTAGTTTCTGTACGTTTCCCCTACGCATCCATTTTAACTCAGACGTCAACTTAGTTTTTATCAGCCGGTGGCGCTGCTGTTGTTTAAAATGAAAATGGAAGATTGAGACAGAGTTGAATTAATTATACATTCTCATGTTTTGAATTAATATCTTTTTATATAATTGTATTTTCGAGATTTATATAAATGGTTAAAATGGATTCCTCGGCTCATTTCCCATCTTTTGGTACCTTCGATGCGTTTCTGCGTTCAGCGTTTCGTGAGAAGATAACCTCACATATATAGATACATAGATACGTTTGCTTACCTTCGGGTTTTAATAGCGTAGAAAAAAGATCCCAATAATTTCGTTATATCTTTATCAGCTGTAATAAGCAATGCATCTTACTGGATAGCTCTTCTTCATCTCTGAGTTGGAAATGGACTCCTGAAACTGAGAGTCCTCAATAAGCTTTAGTTGGACGAAGTTTCATGCGAAGTTCATGCCAAAGCAAATATGTGAGGAAAAGTTAGAAAATATTTCCAAAAAAACACATCTATACTAATTACCCTCCAAAATGTGCCTAAAACATCTCTAAAGTTCGTATATTGCCCTCCTTCTCAAACACAGTTGGTACATTGAAGAAATTTTTCGAAAAAAACAGTGTTACAGTAGCTCAAATATTGGCTCGAGTTGAACAACTAGTCTATGAGGACTCTAGAAGAATATTCTTTTTAAAATGTGTCGTTTCAATAGGGGGGTGCGTAGATCAGACACAGATCCCTCAAGCACACACCTATTACGTGCTCATGGTAACTTTAATAGGTCATTTTAAATTGAAATGAAATCACTTTAAGAACTCTGCGGCATCCCTGCATCAAGATTTGTTTGTCAAAGTGAGTAGCAATTTGACATCAGAGATTTGTGTTTCAGATTCTCACTCATTGAAACCTCTGACTTATTTACTTCGCAATGTTTTTTTAATAATATCGTTCAATATAATTATCTTTATCTGAATTTGTGAAAATAAATTTAATATAAGTCCATTCATTGGGCTTAAAACGATAAATAATGCCACGAGTGTTGCACTTTCTTAAGGTTAATGTACATTTGTAAGAAAATATTTTGAATTGTATGTATTACAAAATTGAAAAATATGAAGTAATAAGTTTGTCCTTACCTTCAATAAAAATCAAGTACTGGTTTAAAAGAATTAATTTCATAAATTTGTATAACGCTGCGTTTTTTTCTTACTTTTAGTTTGTTTTTGTCTTCTTTGTTTTATTTATAGTAAAAATTATGAACAAAAATACACAAATATACGATATAGACTACTTGCAAAGTCATCGTAGCAGATCTTCTCTTAGTTTGTACATGGATTTCTGATTAAATTATTTACTCTTTTCTTTGTTAGTTTTGCGTTCTTTTCTATTTTTAGCAAAGTATCAATAAAAGTAAAAAAATTTAGTATGCGAAAACAATTTTTCATGAAATTGCTACATTTTATTCAAAGATTCCAATTCTTAGGAAAAATTCGTTTTTCCTCAACATTAAAAAACATATATAATAAAAAGTCTACTACACAATTCTCTCAGTTTAAAGAATGGCGTATTAAATTAAGCGTAGAAGGTATTTTACAACTCTCTCCTCTCTCAAAATTTCCTAAATTTTCTTTTTAAATAAGCCTCCACGTATTTAATTTTTTCAAATGATACATATGTGTATATATAGCTACATATACAGGTATAGGACAAAATAATAGGAACACCTGTGAAAAAATGAAAATTTTTAATTATTAAGGTTGTGACGGATCTGTACGGTTTCCACTAACCTCCTCAATATTTCTTTAACGTTTTATTTATTTCAACCAATCTCCACCGGGAGCCAAAGCGTGATTTATGCAAATGAGTTCGGGTTTAGCGAGTTAACAAAAGGTGTAGTAAAGTGAAGAGTTAGAATTTTGAAGTCAAATGAATTGAAGCATAGGTAGATCAACACGCTGTGGTTGACAGTATTAGTTAGGAGTTTCGTGACGAGCTGCGCCAGAGAGCAGTAGAAGAAATTTAAAAAGATTCCGTATTACCGAGGGTGGATCCGTCTCCATTATCCGATCCAGCCTGTAAGAAATTCATCACCACGACGGAACCGCCGATGTTACATGGATAAGGTTAGTGCTTTAGAATATTGTGACTACGTGTACGTGTTTTAGCTGTAATTGTACGTGTTTGATCTTTCGTGGATTCAGTCGCGATTCCGTAGTTCCACTAGTAGTAACTCCTTCTCATACTCCACTGTGTTTTATTTCTCTTAAATTTGAATTGTGATATTACATCCTCCTGTGATTAATAAGCATCAATAAATATAGTGGTTTGTAACTATGTCTCTTGATTACTCTAATCCACCTACACATCCAGAAACATTTAATGGTAGACGGGGTTAATCTTAGGGGAGGTTATAATTCACGACAAGGTGTTGGGCCACCTTTGGCCTGAATGACTGCTTGCATTCGACGTGGGATTGAAAAATAAAGGTCTTGTAGAAAATTCATAGGATTTTGCACCCATTCTTCGTGCAGGACAGTTCTCCAGTTCAAATATTGTGAGAGGAGGTGGAAACCGAGCACGGACTTTGTTCTCTAAATAACTCCTCAAAGGCTCAGTGATATTGAGATCAGGGGACTGAGGACACCAGGTTAGATGTTCCACTTCATCATCATGCTCATGTAGCCATGTTTGAACACAGCGTAACGTGTGAACATGGGCGTTGTCGTCTTGGAACAGAGGACGTTCTCCTGGAAGAGAGTCTGAAGCATAGGGTGAAGATGATCTGCGAGAATGCTTCGATAATGGTCACCTGTGATCATCCCCCCTCAAGACAAAGAAAGGCCCCAACCCACGGGAAGATATTGCTGCCCAAACCATCACAGAACTCCCTCCATGTTTCACAGTGGGAACCAGGCAATCAAAATGAAATGCTTCTGTCGGTGTTCGCCAGACGAACACACCGGTGGTCTGGAATAATGTAAATGAGGATTCGTCAGACCAGATGACTTGTTTGTATTGCAGTTGCGTCCAGTTTAGGTGGTCTCAGCACCACTGTAATCTCTTTGCAGCATTCCGCCCCGAAATCAACGGTTTTTGAATAGCTACTCTGCCATGGATGTTCGCAGCATGCAACTCTCGTTGAATAGTTTTCATGGATACGGGGTTCAGAAGGTGGGTTTTCATCTCGGACGTTCTCAGCGGCAGTCTAGTCTTGCGATTTCGGGCGACTATCCTCTTCAACACCCGTCTATCACGGTCCTTCAACTTCAACTTTCGCCCACTGTTGTGCTTCGCCGAAGACACCTTACCCAGGTTTGTGTAGGCTGTCATAACCCTTGATACAGTTGTCCCTTGAAACACCCACAAGGTTGGCTGTTCTGGACACGGAGGCTCCGGCGAGGCGAGCTCCAATTACCATACCTCTTTTCACGTCAGAGAGGTCGCACATAATCCCGCTTAGCTGGGAACATAATTTTCTCAAGCAACTTTCACACTGTAAAATACTTGATTGATACCTTCCTTTTCGTCGCCACTAGGTGGCACACTGTTGCGACACGGGGCATCTGTTTATTGGGCGGTTGAAGTACGACTCATTTTTAAATGAGTGTTCCGATTATTTTGTCCTATACCTGCATGTATGTAACAATTATCATTTATTTCTTTGAATAACATTTAATTTGTAATGGTCCTGGCCTTCAGGACTCGCGCGTAAATAATTATTGCTCGCCCACTGACGGGTTTTGATCGTAATCGTATCTCCATAAGAATTTACAGCTTGCATTTTAAGATTACATCAGAAAGTATCGAACGATAGCTTTCCACCAATTATAGTCGTCGACGGAGGTCTTGTGAGTTTGTAACCCGTTTGCCTCTTAATATGAAAGGACGAGATATTCTCGAAAGCTCTTTCTTTGTCATGTGTAAGTAGCTGCAGTCTGTTTTGTGTCTTCTTGTCTGCTTCCTGTTATGTTGGAAAGCTATGTACTACACGTATAAATGTTTAAATGAAGAATAAATCAGATTTCTTTCAAAAAAGTACCGCCACTTCAATTACATCTCAATGCAACTCTAACAGTCTAAAATATGATCGTTAGAAGAAATCTTTTTCCACTCGCTACGACCTTTCAGTTAATCATTACCAATGACCACTGTATGTCACATATACATATATACAGATACACACACATGCATACATATACACATAAAATCCCATATATATATAGCAGGGTTAACCAACCTTTTAAGGAAGAGTACCACTTTCGGATAAAAAATAATTAAGCGTGCCACTTCAACTTTTCTAACAAATGAAAATGTGAAAAATGTTACTTTTAGGCTTATTATGTAACTTTTAACCAAAGATCACATTTTTCAAGCACGTCTAAGTATAGTGGAAATTTGGAAAAAAATGAGACCAAAGCACAAATTTAAATTTTATTGTTAATAAGTTCAGCTCATTTTGAACGGTATTTTAATTTTGTTACGTTCATAATTGAAAACATTTAACAACAAAAAATGTATATTTACTCAAACCTACAACATCATCTGACAACCAAATCATGTAAATTTGAAAAATTGCTTGTTAGTACAAATTCCCAAAATTTTATAGAATTTTTTATATTCTCTTTTCAAGTATGGGGTGCTTGCTACATAGAATAATTTCGATTTTGTTTTCAGGTGGGTAACAATTTACATTTTTCAGAGAAATTGAAAAGGGGATTTATGAAAAGATCTGCATTTCTTTGATCATCTTGGAAATCATCAAACCTAGCACTGAAAGAATTGTACAAAAATGAATATTAAATTTTTAAACCTATCACAACTCAGAGCACTAAAAACTTAGGTAGATAGTTCCTGCATTAATGTGAAATACGTGTTAATATTTTCCTTCCAAAATCAAGACCAAAAAAAGAAAAAGTTTGTCCTCAAACGAAGGTATTTCACCCCAACTTGGCTAGAAAAAATACAATCGTTTCTTAGTTCTCAATCTTAAATTTAAATTATTTTAATGTCCCTTAATATTGGTAAGAAAAACTAAATCACACAGCTTGTCTTCATTCTAGAATTGCAAGGAATCACTGGGTAGACCAGTGTTTTCTTCAAAATATTTTAAAATACGCTCCCACGAATTCCAAAATCTCGCAAGTGAAAAGAGCTTTGGAAAGCCAACTTGCATAAAAATACAGGTGCTTTCTCTACTCGATAAATTTCTACTGAATCTCACTTAAGTGTATTTAAAATGAATTTTGAGGGGTTCTTTTTCCCGAGACAATAGCATTTTAATAAAATTTTTATTTATAATAAGTTTTTCAAATTTATCAAATTTTTTATTAAGTCTTCGCGTACCATTGTGTAACGCGTGCCACAAAGACTACTTAATTAATTATAAAATTACTTTTCTGGCTTTCTTAGAAGCAAATTTATCAATAATTTGGGTGAAATCAATTTTTTCAGAGATTTCGGATTAAATAGAGAATGTGTCGATATCTGAAAGCCTTTCTTGTGTGTAGTATTCCTAAAAACTCCTAGAAAAAATTATAAATATATACCTTATCTACAGTAGTGCTCACACATCTAATAAACTTTATTGGTTTTGTGTGACTAATATCTGGTGAAGAGTCAAGAATCATAGTGTAATATTTTGCTTTTTTGACAGTGCGTGTCGTTACGAATAGATTCGGCTAAAATATTAATTATTTCATTTTTAAAATGTTGCCGTAAGTAGTGTAATACGTGTTTTGTTATTTTTGCATCTACTGACATTATCTGAAATAATTGGATCAAATTTGGCCAATATCTAAATTGTCTTTAAAAAATAACCTTTATCTCAACTTCGTACTAGTTTCTCTAAATGCCAAAGTTTGAGTGGCTAAAATTGTACTTCAGCAATCATTCTTTCAATGATGGCACGCAATCGCTTTCTTCTCTCGACTGTATACATTTCGTTGTTCCGCGTCAATAGGACAATTTTTTTCGAGCCTTGTCTTTAATTCGCACCACAATTGTACACAGTTTACGTGTTTCATAGTATTTTCATGATTTATATAATAATAAAAAAATACATTATATTTCTCATTCCAGTACAATTTTGTCTTTTAGCTTCCTGCAAATATGTCATTTCGGGATATTTTCGATAACATTTAAATATTAACAATGAATGTGTGCAATCTTATTTGAAAATAAATTTATAATTACTAAATTCATCTCAATTTAAGTTAAATCCCCATATCTCCATTTTTTTTTTAAAAAAATTTGTAGCACGTAGTCGGATACCTTAAATAATCTGAAAGAAATTTTTAAGAAATGCCTTTTCGATACTTCCATGCGCATAACACAATTACTTATAAGAACATATTTATAATTGAAACATAATATTACAAAATTTCTCTTGGTGTAGCAAAAGAGAGAGGGGGGGGGAGAAAGAGAAAACCATCTAAAAATACATGCGCTACATTGACTTAACATGCTGATTCAGAAAAAAATAAAAATTTACAATAAACAAGACAAATGAACAGAATTTTTTTAATACTGGGAACAGTAACGAAGGATGTGCATGTCTCGTTCTGGAAGTGGAAGCTGTTTTATAAAAATAAATTAAGAATCCTTTATAATATTATTTCAAATTAATCCAAAGCTAAAATTTTATATAAACTATGTACTCTTAACTATAGCTATGGAAACGCATATACAAAGCAATTTCATTGACATTAAAATTATCTAATTTTCTTTTAACTCAGTAATCCTGTAAGTTAAAATCGTTATGCACTTATGTGAATTTTTTATTGCATAAATGTATACGCATATATTAGGGAAAGAGATTTTTTAAAACTAAATATATTATTTTTATAGTCCGTTTTTTCATGATGGCAAATAAAATAAAATATTCCTTAATACATTATCTTAATAGGGTAAAAATATAATAGTACATTTTAATAAGGAATTTTGTGCTTGAAACTATATGTCTCAGAGACCAGACATTGGGTATTTTGCCCTTTAATGCTAAGCAAATTATATTAATTAGAAATTCAAGTCGTAAAAATCTTTAAATAAATGATATACAAATAAACACCTTAGTCACGGTTTTTTTTTTTTTTAAATCTGAAGTTCATGGGAGAAAAATGAAAATTCTTAATAGAAAAAGTTCAATTAATGTATAAATGTTTGAAATGAGCAAAAATTCTTATACTTACAGAAATTTATGTGTACGAATCTTTTTGAAAGCCTGTGTATTGTGTCCACGTAAGCTAGCATTTTTATTTCTTATGTAAACCCAAAGAAAACGCACCCCCAGGAGTTGCAATCGCTTTATTGCATATTCCGATTAAGCATTCTAAATTAAAGCATAGAACAGACAATGCTGCAATATTTTTTTCTCTGTTCCTTTCCTCTGTTAAATTACATTGATTTTTTTAGGAGGGCACGGTATTTAATTTATTTAAGGAGAAACACAAACTTGTCTTTGAAGGCTTAAAATCTTGCAAAAAAGAAAGAAGAAACTTTTTTCAGTGTCACTTAAATAGAATGTCCCTTAATAAGAAATAAATACTCGTACATAAGATCCATTTTCAAAGAAACAGGTAGCCACATTAAATGTGTCTTATTTGGAGGTGTACTTTACAAGAGGGGAATTTGTATATTATTTTGTCTTAAAACATACAAATTAATTTGAAATTAAAAACATAATTACTTGTTAATATTTGGAACGAGCTAAATGTAAGAGATTAAACTGTACCAATATCAGCAGGCCATCATTTTTTCGAAAACGAGTCTGTTGATTGTAGAGATCACAAGCGTTTATTTTTACTTATTATAACAATATTCAAGACTAAAATGAAACATCTCCTGAGGATCGTTATCTTCCAAAGATACTTATTGCCTCTATCCCCTTTAAATTAGCTGACACTGGACATCCTGTGGGTGGAAAGAATGACCTTTGTAATCCACTCGGAATACGGAGAAAGTTGAAGAAGAACATTTAAAAAAAACATTTCAAATTTCGTAATTTAACGTACACATCTGCCTCGATTCCTGCAAGGTTCAACACATAAGAAAACTAAACGTACCCAGTACTGAATAAGAAAATAAGATACATAAAATGAAATACCAGATTCTTATTGCTAAATAAAAATATATTACTGGAAATTGCAAAGAAGCTAAATGAAATACATATTTGAAAATAAATGTCAGAAAGTTAGTGAAATATTTTAATTGGCATGCAAATGCAAGTAATATTTTATAGAGATATTTATAAATTAAAAAAGGGAACAATAACTTTTTAACAAACATAGTTTTTAATTCTGTAAAGCACGGTATAGTTCCAAGACCGAAATGTAGGTGCCGCCATTGCAGTATTTTCTTGGACCGGAAGTGTGACTGTACGAAACACTGTAGTATCGTCAGAGAGAGTTTGGATCTGGACAAGCGTGCGTTCCGCCGTTTCGTTGTCCAATCCTGGACTATGTAAACTTTACTTATTTTCCCTTATTTTCTCTAAATGTTTGTCTTGTAATTGTCTAAGTGTCTGTTCTTTGTAACTGTGCTATCTTATGTCAGTAAATATATTAATTTACCCCGAGATTCTATTAATTACTTTTGGTTACCCCAAGTAATGACGTAAGCGGCAGCTACAATTGGCGCCCAAACGTCGGCCTAACCCCAGCTATCTCTCGTTTTTTTCCCCACAGCCTTAGGGGTGGAAGTGTTTGTCATCCCGACTATAAGAGGATCCACACCCTGCGAATGAATATTTTCATCCAGAAAACCTGTTAACAGATAAGTGTTATTTATTCTAAATAATCATGCTCTGTTATTGTGTGTGTGTATAAGATTATTATTATTATTCGTAGTATATATTGTGTGTTACAGGAAAACAACATAATTGAATTTAAAGTTGATATTCATTTGTCAGTTTTCCTAATCTTTTGAAAACGAAATTTTCATTCTATCGGTTGATCTGATTAAAGCTATAATTGAAGGTTAATTATTTATGAGTGCATATTTTCTTCCTCATTAAGAATTTTATGCTAATAACACGTATATGGTTTTGTTATCAAGAAATTATTGCAATTCTTATAATAATTTTTTTTTCTGTTCTTTTATGCCTAACATAAAAATAATTCTTTTGAAAGTATATGATTGATTACGAAGTATTACTATGTAACATTTGAAACCTTGTATGTTATTGATAAAGTATTTACATTTCTGTTTTTATTTAAAATTTTTGGAAAATATTTTCAAGTACTTCTACTAAGTGTAAACAAGTTTGACCTATTGATAACTTCAGTGAATGAATTAAATTATGAACGGTATTTCTATTTAACCCTTTAAGTGTTCCAAACGTCTTTTTCTGCCATCCTGAGATGCTTCAAAAACGCACCACACGTTTTTTCCCGTAAGACCGGGGACTCACCAAAAATGCACCAAACGTGTTTTTTCCTCCTCAAGTAACAGCTTCGAAAGTGTTAGAGACGTCTTTTTCCGAAATCCTTTCCCCCTTTAAATGCTTAACATCTTGAAGGATAATTAGGGAGGGTTGGGGTGACACAAAGGACTCTGACAGGAAGTTTTATGGCTTGCCCCGTTCTTCCCCTGCAGCAATCGTAAAAAACTGGGAAGAATTTAAAACCTCCAGAGCGTACGGACTATCAGTTAAAGTTTGTAAGTAAACTTGACTTGAATTTTTTTTGGGTTTGAAATAAATAAATTCTTTGATGTAGTTTTCACGATCTAAGCATTTTTATAAATTTTTCATTTAAATCATTTTTTAAGTTCCATCACATAAGTAATATAGATGATATACTCACTTTTGATTTAATATTAATTTGAAATTCAACGAATTGGGAAGAAAAAGGGTAGCTTGATAAAATCACATTTTTTTCTTTACCTTAAAATTCTCAAGTAGCATTAAGTTTTTTTATAATGTATCTCTAAAAATATCTATGATATATCTATATTTAAATTCAAAGTATATATCAAAATAATGAGGATGATTTACAGTTTCGTTTTTCTTATTTTAAATTAATACTTCTAAGTTTTTTTTAAAGGAATTATTTCGTTTGTGTCAAAAATTTATAAAAAAAAAAAAGGTTCAAAATTTAAAACCTGTTAAACTTTTAAAATTCTAAACATGAAAAATTTTTAAGTTTCTGTACATTAGAACTTGCAAAAATTTTGTACGCATTGATAAAAATAACAGCAAAAAAAAAACCTATTTAAATCCTTTAGTTTTTCATAATATCAAAGCCAGGTGTTCAGAGTATCTTACATACAATTCCTAGTTTTGTATTGTTTAGATAACGAATTATAATAGAATTTTTAATGTCTGAACTTCAGTTTCCTTCAAAGAGAATGGGAACAACAAGCTCAAATTTTTAAGCTTGAATCTTCGGGCAATGAGAAATGAAAAGCACCTGGACAAATTTACAGTTGACATTTGCGTCAATAAATACATATAAAGATCCATTTTAAATTCAAGTTAAAAAAATATCTATTTATGCAAAATCTCTTATTTAGATTCTATTATAGAGGTTGGCTGAAGAACAAGTAATTAAAATTTGGACATTTTTTGTAATCTTAACCATACAAAACCAGGAATTTTATATTAGCTGCACTGAAATTCTGCATTTGAATTTCGAAAAATATATTTATGTAGGTATCTCGCGTACGCAGTTGAAAAATATTTACCATAAATACTAATAATTCTTTGAATATTTAAAATTTAAAATTGAATTTTTTATATATTCCACTTCTAATATTTTTTCATTTATTCCGTAAATTTCATACAATTTGTTTGAGTGAGTGAGTGAATATTAACGTCGCTCTGTTCAGCTACACTCGAGAACTTTTGGCGACGAACCTCGTCATTTTGAACCATAGTCAAGTGACGAGGATGACACCTGTGCTAGCACCTCTCTCCTTCTCCTAACTACCACACCACACCACAGAGGGACGTTTCAGCTCTTAACAGATTTAACGTGCATCGTTCCCCTACACGGCGGGTCTTCAGTGGTAATGGGCTCGAACTCATGATACGCCAGCCACGAGTCCGTTACCTAGAAAAGGTTTACCTGTTTCATTAAAAGATTCTAAAGTGAAGAAAGTGGAAATTATTGCCTTCCCAAAGGGAAAAATGTGTGTTTTGAAGTACAAGGATAAAAAACCCCTGCATATGATTAGCATTTTTCATAACGCTGATATGATGGAAGTGAAAGCTAAGAAACGAGATTCTGTGAAAATGAAACCAAAAGCAGCGGAGTTTTATAATACCACCATGGGTGGTGTTGATAGATCATACCAGTGTCTATCCTACTATCCTGTTGCCCGAAATCAACAAAGGAAATACTACAAGAAGATTTTTCGACAGTTGTTAAATCAAATTGTGTGGAATTCCTTCACTATCTATAAAAAAAATGGCGGTATTTTAAATCATATTGGTTTTCGAATGAAACTGATTGAACGATTGATAGAAGAAGGAAGTAGTAATTCCGATTCTCGAAACTTTGTTACCTCTGAAATTTCTGAAAATGTAGTCCGTTTAATTGGAAGGCATAAATGGAAATATGTGCTTCATAATGGCTTCACATGTGGAAAGTGACTCTTCAAGAAAAACGAACCACCACGAAAATGTGTCGTATGCTATTTTAAGAAAAATGATAACGGAAAACGCATTCGAAGAGAAACACGTTTTGAATGTAAAGACTGTAATGTTGGACTGTGTGCAGCGCCGTGTTTCGAAAAATATCACACTGTGACAGTGCTATAAACGACGTATATCAATCAATCAATGACGTATCTATCAATGTATACAAAATCTTTTTTCTTAAAATTAACGGTTTAAAAATGTTTTGAACAAATATATTTGTTTTTGCCCTCTATATGCATATGTACACTTCTAGCTTCAGTAATGTACAATTGTTTAGATAAACTTTTGGCTTTGTAAAAGGTATTTTGCTTTGACTAAACATTTTAAAGCAATTTTTAATAATATTTCGTATACTTCTTTGATAATTTTTGCTATTTATACCTGTTTAAATTATTATTTATAAAAGTTTCTTTGCAATTGTTTGTAAATTGAACAAAACCTTTTCTTACACAATTCTGTATATTTGAGGATGAATTCTGATTTATTTTATATTTAGTAAATACAAAAATTTTTGTAAATTGCTTTTTCTTTGCAAATTTATTTGTTTTAAAGCATGCATATTTATATAATGAAATTTCAAACAACACAAATTATGTGTCGGGCTTTTCCTCCATTAAAGGCTTTTAGGATTTTAGAAATCATCTTGTAATTATTCATTATATATTTAATAAGGAAAAATATTTCCATACATAAATAAATTTTTGGTCCCGTAAGTATATAATTGTTTTTAGCTACAGTTTGTAAAATTTATTGGAATTTGTTGTGGGGCCGGAGTTTTACAAATTATGATTGTTTTTGACTGCACTAAGTTATATATTTATATTTCATTCTTTTTACATTATGAGTAGAAGTCATAAACAGTAAAATAAATTTTTGTTTTATATTCAAATTATGCTATTATTTTGATTCTGAAAATAATAAGTTAGTTTGACAAGCCATTATTTAACAATTTTAAAGCATTGAGCATTATGGAAGTTTTTTAAAATTTTTATAAAATACTAAATAATTAAAAATATTTAATTATTCTAAATGATTTTTATTTCTTAGATTATTGGAAACAAAAAGTATAGAATTTAAAATCTATTTCTTTGTTGGATTTTAATAATTATTTTTATAGCTAAACCTGGAAAAACACGAAATTTTTCAAATATTAACTTTAAGATTTTTTAAAAAACATAACTGGAGCTCCCAGTCCTAAATCCATATGAACTTTTATGGATCATATGTTTGGGAGTATTTACAAGATATTTCAAGATTAGAAAAAAAAGCGTTAGGGATTAGAAAACACATTTTCAAAATTAAAAGTCTGAAAAAAACACATTTATAAAATTTGGAAAGGCAAAAACAAAATTTAATAGTGTCTGTAAAGCTCTAATTTTTAATATGTTATTTTCCAACTTATGTTCTACATCCCCAAACACTACTTGAAATAATTATGACTGAAAATATCTTTTTTAATTCAAAATATTCTTTTACGCAATATTAATAACATTTGTTACTTGGATAGATTATTCGGTTTCATCTTAACCTAATATTTTCACAGGAGCTTTAAATACACAAAACATTTATACACACAAAATAATAGTGATATAAAGGTAATCCCGAAATCACCAAGTTTGTAAATAATGTCAATTTTTTTTTTCTAAATCGGGGTAGTTTAGCAAGTTTGGGTTTTTGTTGCATGACTTGAAAATACTATAGTAGTACTATAAAATATTTACTATAATGTAGTTTAGACATCAGGGAAATATTTAGTTCTTTCTACAACATTTGTATTCAGAACATTTACATTTTGAAGTCTAATTGTAACATCATCTGTGAAAGCTGGATTTTAGATTTATAAATTTCAGTCACGTATTCCTTCCCTTTCAAATATTATTTCTCACAAAAGCCTGCTTACATTTTTGTCATGCCATTTCTCAACAGGAAAAAATTAATGAAAACGAAGTAAAAAGCTTTTAAATTATATAAATTATGTGTACAAATAAATATAGTGGTCTTTAAATCAATCTTAATTAAGTAAATGTGAGAGAACTCAAAAGCTTCAAAACATAGCAAACAGAAATGATTTTAGAAATTAAAATTTCAGTTAATACCCATTTCACAGGAAAAAGTGGCTTGTGTTCAAAAATTCTTGCAATATAGAATGAATCATGAGGATGATGAATTTATACTGTTAATATTTAAGAATAAAATAACAATTTGTAAGGTTCTAATCCTGGAATTAAGGATACATCTCTAAATGTTAAAATTGCTTATAAAATTTCTTATATTATTAATTGTCAGTTAATTTTACTTATGTAAAATGTTTTAAGTGTACTGTTTTTAAAAGACAAAATTAATCAGTAATGCACACACATCTTTGCAATGACTGAATTGAAAGATGTAGTTACGGATGACAATTTCCCATTTATAAATATATGCGAATATGCATTTAAAGGATGCAGAAAGATGAAAATCAAATCTGAGTAGAAAATGGGAAGAAACGCTTTTGCATTTAACACATTTAAGAAAAATATATTTCCTTATTAAAATTATTGATTGAAAGTGTATTATGTGGTTCCGACACAAATGCTGAAGTGGTGAGAGTATTATTTTATTCTTAGTGCAAGTTGTTATGATGAGATTTGATTTATGCCGAAAAAATTCATTCAACAGAAAAGTATAAATTTAAAGATTAAAATTTGCATAAATTAAAAGTATTAAAATCTCTTTAATGTTATTTTAAATTAAAAATATAATAAAATGCAGAAAGCCCAGTTTTATTGTGCAAACTTCTTCATCGTATATATAACAGAGGTTCCCAAACTTTTTTGTCTCATAGACCCCTTGCCATGTTTTTCGGTTTCGGGTAGACCCCTGCCTACCTAATATTAATTTTTTGCAAATTTATCAACTTAAATGTCTTTTTGATAATTGGTGCTACTACTTTCAAAAAATTAAATTTTTAACTGTAATGAAGTATAGTTCTGCGTTTAAAACTTAAGAAGCGCATATAATGAATTAAAGTTAAAACAAAATAACTGAACAAATGCTTTTAAAGAGAAGGATGAATCTGGTGTTTCAATTACAAATTTTCAATATTTAATACCAATCTTGTCAGGTTTAACCCTAACCTTCCTTTTTCGTAAGTGCCTACTTCTTTCTTTTCCTTTCTTTTTTTGTTTTGAGATTGGCAAACTCAGTGAAACTCCCTCTCACAAGGAAAAACACATTTAAAAACTTTCTCATGATATTCCATATTTTGTGACAAATATCAAGTATGTCTTTTTAAAGCCAAAATTACTGACATCCGTTTCTATAAGATCTTCATTAGGACCTATTCTAATAAGTTCCTATTGCAATATGACACTTTTTTTTCAAAGCGACTATTTGAAATCATTGTCTACTGCTGTATTACTAAAAACACAATCTCAAACTTAGTTTCAAAATCTGAGTAGGGGCATTTAAATGTTAAACGTAGGTTAAAATGTCCTGACAGACTGTGACAAATTTAAAAAATTCGTGACGTTCAATATTATACTTCTTTAGCTTAATTTTGGAAAAAAATGCTGAAATATTCCTTGTATTAATAAAATTTATGTTATCACCTAGTATGGTAGTCAACTTTTATGTTGTTAAACTAACCTCACTAAATTTAGTAAACGTCAAATTGGTAAAATCTGGTTCCCACTGGATCAAATTTTTTTAAAGAATAACGTCATGATCTGGTTTAATGAGAACCACGATCATAGACCCCCATTTACACCTCATGGGCCCCCAAATTATTTTTTAACTCGCGGGGAACTCTTGCAGGTCGTCATAGACCCCTGGGAGTGCATATGGATACCTTTGGGAATCATTGGTATATAATGATACCACATTTATTCTCATTTTGCTTTTTTAAAAAAATGATCACTTTTACTTTTTTACCTCATAATTTTTTTTTAAAAAAAGAAAGAAAAAAAACAGGAAAATTTTTTGGTTTGCGTTTTCTTAGTCTGATATTCAACGATGATTACAGATTACTTCTGTCTTGATCAAATCGTAATACCAAAATCAATTTTTTTTTTTTTTTTAGTTTTAAAAAGTAATAGGAGAAAAAAATTAATTTTCTTTTGCTTATTAAAAATATTTTTCAACTTTTAACTCGCCATTTCTTTAAATCTTTATTTTTTATCCTTTATTTGCTTGTTACTATGATTCAACAAATTGGATGGTTTCTGTTCGCCGTGATGTGGATCCAGCGTTCATCACACAATTTTCTCCCAAGGCAACAGCTATGAATGAGAAATCTCCCCTTTTCCAACAACACAGAAACCGAAAAAGCAATAAAATCGTCCCCAACAAAAGCGCTTGTAGACCTCCCGTATCTTAAAGGGGGGAAGGCATAAAACTGTGGTGCATTTTCGAAGCGGTTCGCAAAAGTACACAGGAACCGTTTCGCTACCGCCAGCTTTGAAAAAGCAGACCGCTTTTGAATGAGTTTCAATTAGAGCCTCAAACCACCCAGAGGGTTAAACGTATTTGAATTGTTTTTATTAATCCATTTCATGTTAACTGCTGAAACTCCTTTTGAATAATAATGAGTATTATATAAATATTATTATTTTGGTTTTGATGTACTAAATTAGAAGATAGTTGATATTGAAGAATTTGTTTTATTTTAATATCATTAATAATGATCTGTAAATTAATTATCACATTTTGAAATTAGAGAATTTTATTGTCATTCAGCTAGTGTACATTATAGTATAGAGTATTTTTTTTATATGTAACAGAAATTTTTTTTTCAGATTGCATAAGTATTGTTTGACTATAATATTTCCAGATCTCAGAATTAATAGTTTTGAATGAACTTTAATTCATTAACTTTAATTGAACATTAATTAGCTAAATTTGAAATAGACTAAAAAACGACAAAAAATGGCTTTTTTGGGAAGGTCCAGAAAAGAGGATTTAAGGATGTTGGCAACAGAATTGGGTCTGGCTCCGTCGGACAATCTCAAAATTATTGAACTAAAAGATCTCATAACCAATAGTGATGGATATGATGAGGAATTCGTCAAAGATGTGCTCAACGTCATTGTAGAAGAACGTACAACAACAGAAAAACAAAACGCTATGGAACTAGAGGATAAACAGAAAGCTGTGGCTGTGGCCCAACAACAAGAAAGAGAATTCGAACTGGAAAAGTTGAGAATTCAACTTGAAATGCAGGAGCTGTCACAAGCACCTGTTGTAAGCCAACAGTTAGAAAACCCGAAGCTTGAGTTAAATAGAATTATTCCAAGATTCAACTCAAAGGAAGATGAAATGGGTCTATATTTGACAATTTTCGAACTTCGAGCGAAGTTCTTGAACATTCCTGAAAAAACTTGGACTGCATACCTGATTGGCTCATTGCCACCTGATATAGCTCAGCTCATCGCAAGAGAAGATGAAAATGATGCTCAAAACTATGAAAAGGTAAAAGGAATGCTTCTCAAAAGATTTCGAGTTACAGGGGATAAGTTTAGGCAGTACTTCTCCCAACAGAAGAAAAACTCGGATGCAACATGGCGAGACTTTTATTTCGAATTGAATTCTTATTTTGAAGATTGGATCAAAGAATTGAAGATAATCACGTTTGATCAACTTAAAAGTCTAATAGTTGCTGATCAAATAAAAAGAAAAACTCCAGCAAATATCAAAGAACACTTTCTGGATATTTGGGCGGATTTGAACGATCCTAAGGCCTGTAATGAAAAATAATCCAAATCAGACTTTCAAGAAGAAAGAAGAATTCAGGAAACCCTTTCCATTAAAGAAAAGTCAACCTGTTGGAGGATACCATGATAACCACTCCCCAGGACCCTCTAGAACAGTGCCTAGATTCCCAAGTTCTAGAACTGAAGGAAGAAAGCCCATACAGTGTTACGGATGTGGGACTCCTGGAGTCGTCAAATCAAAGTGCCCTACCTGCACGAGAACAAATGAAATAGAAACAGAATTGAACTGTATGACGTTATTCAACTTGAACTCAGACTTGTATCCCTCAAGTGTGATTGTTCTCAAAATTTTTGGTGAAAAGATTGCTGTATGTGCTGATACTGGAGCTTCCCATACCATTGCAGGTGAGAAGCTATTTAAATTCCTACAAGAGCACCTACCAAAATTCCTACCTACACACACCTTTACGAACAAGGTGATTTCCTTTATGATGGCTGATGGAATTCGGCAGACCATTACAGCTCTGAGAACTGTCGTCGACCTGTATATTGAGGGCAAAGTTACTCCAACAGAATTTCTAGTATTACCTGAAGCAAAAGGGAATAAGACTTTGTTAGGACTGGAAAATGGCATTTTTCCGAAAATCCTCGGAAACAGTACATATTCTACAAGAAGACTTTAAAAGATTTGAACATCAGTGCGTTCGACCTTCGAGAGGATGAGGCTAAACATCTATCTCGAGAACAGGCAAGAAAACTCAATAAACTCCTGGACAAAAATGAGACATGCTTCCAACCAAGGGGAGAGCCCACACCATTTATCGAGCACCGTATTGACACGGGTGATCACCCCCCAATAGCAACGTCTCCCTACAGGATGAATCCTATTAAGAAAGGGATTTTGAAGGAACAGATCGAAGAACTGCTGAAGCAAAATATAATTGAAGAATGCGAGTCTCCCTACGCCGCACCTGTGGTACTTGTTCCTAAACCAAATGGGAAAGTACGTCTCTGTGTCGACTACAGGAAGTTGAACTCTGTTACGAAAGTGGATACCTACCCCTTACTACGAATGGATGATCTATTGAATGAAGCTACATCGACATCCTACATGTCAACAATTGATTTGCAATCAGGCTACTATCAAGAAAAGGTTGCTGATGTTGACCAGGGCAAAACTGCTTTCATTTGTCCTTTTGGAACTTACCGCTATTTACGTATGCCCTTCGGTCTACGGAATGCCCCGGCCACCTTTCAAAGATTAATTGACAAGTTTCGAAGTGGCTTGAAAAATGTTTTCGCACTTTCTTATCTAGATGACATCATTGTCCTTTCAGAAACATTTGACAAACATCTGGAAGATCTCGAAAAAGTTTTTGAAAGACTCTCTATCTTTAAACTTCATGCAAACCGAGATAAATGTCGCTTTGCCTGTGACCGTGTGAGATATCTGGGATTCTGGATAACGAAGGATGGAATTGAAGCTGACGAAGAGAAGATCTCTGCTATTCAAAAAATTCCAGCCCCTACCAATGTGAAAGAAGTCCAATCTTTACTACAAACCTGCTCTTGGTTTCGTCGATATGTCCCTAACTTTGCTGACATAGTACGCCCGCTTAGTAGCCTCACTAAGAAGAAAGTGGAATGGCACTGGGGTCCTGAGCAACAAGAATCCTTTGAGACGTTGAAGATGCGCTTGATGACTTCTCCTATACTGAAGCAAGCTGATGGATCAAAACCTTTCACCATCCGCACCGACGCAAGTAATTATGCCTTGGGAGCAGTCCTTCTCCAAGGAAGTGGCGCCGATGAACATGTCATCGAATATGCAAGTCGTCTGATGATCCCAGCAGAGCGAAACTACTCCACAACCGAGCGGGAAGCCTTGGCGGTATTGTGGACTTTAGAGAAGTTTAGAGGCTTCGTAGAAAATCAGCAAATCTTCCTCGCGTCAGATCATCAACCTCTTAAATGGCTGTTAAGTATGAAGTCACCTTCTGGCCGTCTGGCAAGATGGGCCTTGAAAATTCAATCCTTCAACCTGAAGATTCATTATACCCCAGGAAAAGCTAACGTAGTAGCTGAAATGCTGTCAAGACCATCGTACACTGAAGGCGCAGCCTCTGATGTGTGTGCCATCACTGTTGACATACCATCCAGGAAGTCTAGTGATATTCGAAAGGGACAGCTAGAGGACGAAGAACTGAGGAAAATTATTGACTGCTTTGAGAGCATGGACAAAGATGAAAACTTTGCCAACTACATCGGTCGTGGATACTTAATGAACCAGGGTATCTTATATAGGTATTCACCTGAGAGTGAAGAAGAAGAAGCTCAACTTGTAGTTCCTACACAAGAATGAGAAAGAATCCTTCAAGAGTACCACGATGCCCCGACAGCCGGTCATTATGGTGTAGAGAACACTTACAAAAAGATTGCATCCAGATATTATTTTCGAGGTATGAAAAAGTTCATCTCGGATTACATCAAGACTTGTCCTGAATGCAATCGCTATACACCAACAAACCAAAAACCAGCAGGACTCTTGAGAACACCTGCCTACGCCCAAAGGTTCGAGACGCTGGCCATCGATCTCTTTGGCTCTCTTCCAGAAACTCCCACTGGCAAGAAGTGGATCTTTATTGTTGAAGATACAAGTACCAAATGGGTAGAACTCTTTGCTCTTGCTGAAGCCACTGCTGAAAATTGTGCCAAAACACTAATTGAAGAAGTATTCCTAAGATATGGTCTTCCACGAAGACTAATAAGTGACAACGAGCCACAGTTCATAAGTGCTGTCATGCAGCTAACTTGTGACTTGCTAGATATTACGCAAGACCTCATCCCCGTCTACCACCCTCAAGCGAACCCATCGGAACGTAAAAATCGTGACTTGAAGCCTAGACTTGCGATTCTGGTGGGGGAGGAGCATTCGGCTTGGGAGGATAAGTTACCTCTAATTCGTTTCGCAATGAATACTTCAGTATGCGACACTACAGGGCACACGGCTGCGTACTTACAATTTGGAAGACAGTTGAGAACATCGGACGATATCAGGCATGATATTCGACAAGTTATTGATAATGATAACTTTGTACCGGAAATCACTCCGTACCTCAAAAGGTTTGCCAATTCCATCTTGTATGTCAAAGATAGAGTTGAGCAGAAACAGGATTATCAAAAGGAAAACTTCGATCGACGACGACGAAGAAAATATTATAAACCTGGTGACAAAGTTTGGGTGACCATTCATCCCATAAGCCGTAACAACAGGAGTAGGAAATTCAGGCCCAAGAGAGAAGGTCCTTACCTCATCCTCACCTTGAGATCACCAGTAACATATGAGATTGCCGACCCAGCCAACCCTGACCAAGTAATTGGAACTTATATTTCTGCCTTAAAGGACTACCAAGAGCCTGAAATGGAAAGGAACACTGGATTTGTGGCTCCTCTAAGGAAAAGAGGACGCCCCCAAAAAAGAGTACCTCCTGTTTCCGAGCCGAGACGTCAACGGAACCAGAGAACGCACGGTCTGTAACGCACGGTATAGTTCCAAGACCGAAATGTAGGTGCCGCCATTACAGTATTTTCTTGGACCGGAAGTGTGACTGTACGAAACACTGTAGTATCGTCAGAGAGAGTTTGGATCTGGACAAGCGTGCGTTACCCCGTTTCGTTGTCCAATCCTGGACTATGTAAACTTTACTTATTTTCCCTTATTTTCTCTAAATGTTTGTCTTGTAATTGTCTAAGTGTCTGTTCTTTGTAACTGTGCTATCTTATGTCAGTAAATATATTAATTTACCCCGAGATTCTATTAATTACTTTTGGTTACCCCAAGTAATGACGTAAGCGGCAGTTACAATTCTACATAAAAGCAGAATTTTGAAGAACTGCAATTTGCGGAACACTGCTTTAAACAAATATTGTTTTGTGCACATTTGCCCTTTTAATGTAGTAATACCAAATACAAAAGATAATCATTTGTACCTGTGTCGGGGGCCGATATACTTGCTACAACAAATGGCCACGCAGTGAAATTTTTATTTTTAAAAAAAAAGATATAAAGTCGCTACAAATTTTACTAGCAGTAGTCGGAATTTCAATTCAGTCTAAAATAAAAACTCCAGGCATTTAAATTAGGTACCAGGTTTCCAAAGTATAAATAATAATATTTCAAAAAATATTTTTTTTACGAATTGTTTTGAAACAAAATAAAAAGTATTTTTCAAATTCGGTTCAAATTCCGCCTCTAAAATTTTCCACCTCGGACATGGGTCCAGTTTTCCCAGCCCTAGAGCTGCTAATATAGATACAATAGTATACACGGAAAGGCAGCGTTTCTGAAACTGTGGAGCGTGTCACCCGGGGGGGGGTGATAACTTGGGGGTGGGGGCGCAAACATATCGAAAATAAAAGATTAAAAAAAATTCTGAAATGAAGTGAAACAAAATGCTGTCTGACAAAAAAAACACACATTTACATGGATATAATTTAAGCATATCATCTGGCGATATTACGTCATTGACAATAAAAGCTTCAACATGCTTATTGGCAATCTTTAATTCTATAACCAAATAAAAAAAGATATTTTGTTTGATTTGCTGTAATCCCATGAAAGAAATAAGAGATTTTTTTTTATTATGTTTTATTTTTAAACCTAAAATACTACTCTTTCAGAGAAAAAACAAAGTCCAAACCCAGAAACAAAAAAATTCGAAGAAGATAAAAAAATCATCACTATCATTATATATAATTGATATACTGTACATTAGCTGTAGGAAGAAAATGAAGACTTAATTCACTTTTCACCCAAGAAGCAAGATACATTCGCTGGTCATCTGATTGACCTTCGAATTTAACTGGTATCCCCTCTTATGTGCTTATTTTCATTTAGGGAGATTGTAAATAATGTATTTCTGTTGCGCTTTTTCCGTGTTAAAAAAGTTATATGATATTTGGAAAAGCACATAGAGCACTTTTGCGCTTAGGGCGGGCACCCAGATAAGCTGGATTTAACCGGATAGGAACCCCTCTTAGGATCTGACAGTGCCAAGAGTTAAACCTTTTGCACCCAGGGTCCGAAATGAGCTTAAACCGACACCGTTTGTGTCCTTTAAAGTCACACACATTTGAAAAAATTTAGTTCAGTTTAATTGGATTTTTTTCTCACATAATCAAAGAAAAATTGAAAAGTCCTTGAAAGTAAGTGAGTACACTTTCTCTAAATTATTCACAGCAATTACGATTTTTATCTTGCACAGTAAAAATAATTAAAAAAGACTTGGAGTGAGACTCATTCACCCCGCGCGACCATTAACGTTTATATCGAGTGCGCACCTGCTCCGGAGTTAAGACATTTTGAAGTTTTCTTGCATTAAATATTGAAAATGACACAATTATTCTTCATATTCTATGTCGAGCAACATAGACTACATTATTTTTCTAATAATATTTGTTCTTTAAGAAATGGATGATGGAGGAAATAAATCTTATTTAAGGTATACGTTCTCGGATCCGTGATTTAAAAAAAAAAAAAAAAAAAGCGTATAAATGGATAATTTTCATTATATTTAGAGTCACTTTGATTTTATACAAGTATAAAATTGTTTGAAGAACATTATTACAATAAAATATTATTTAAATGCAGTATTTTGGCAAAAAATGAACTTAGAATTAATTTTCGAAACATTCTCCTTTCATGAAAAATGCTTTTATAATAATAATATTTTGCTTATATAAAGCAAAGATTTCTCCACAGGGCTTGAACTGAGATTTTTATAAAATTCATATTATTTTTCAGAATTACTACCAATTGAATTAATTATCGGTGTTTTTTTCTTAAAATTTCTCCAATATGTTGTAATAAAATATGGATAAATCTACTTCTAAGTTACTTATTTAAAACAATCTGAGTTCAGGCCTGTACAGAGGTCTGAGATATATATAGACAAATTATAATTATAATAGAAGGATTTTCCATAAAAGGAGAATGTTTTGAAAATAGGTAATTCTATGTTCATATTTTGTCAAAATATTGCATCTAAATAATTTTTTACTGCAATAATATTCTTAAAATAATTTTATACATGTATACTAATCTAAGTGACGCTAAATATCACAAAAATTATCCATTGATACGCTTTCATAATATAGCAGTTACGAAAGTAGTCGGATACCTTAAATGTCATTTCGTAATCTGTTCCAATTTAAAAATTAAGAGAAAGGGACAAAAATAACATAATAACTATCCTATTACTCAAAAGTAATTTACTTAAAATATATATTACTTATAAGTAACATATACAAAATTTAATACTTATCTTGTTAATTTGTACGGTTTATAATTAAAATCGTATTGTAGCTTTAGCGTCAAAGTGCATTATTATTGTATAGGGGGGGGGCGATAAAAATTATGATTGGAAATTGAATCACCAATACTTAAAGTTTGATAAGCCCTGCGGTAAGGGTTTAATTGGATTAGATCATATGAAATTACTCTCCAACCAGGAGTATACATGTAAGCGGGCGGATATATATAGATCAGGATTATCTTTTATTTTATGTTTTCTTTTCGTTCTCTTTTTAGTGCTATGTTGTGAATCGCTTGATTCACCTGTTTGATTATATACAATTAGGACTTTCAAAAAAAAATCGCCTAAAACTAGCATTACTTTAAACTTAGCTTTGTTACTTTTAACATTGTAATAAAATACTATTAAGTTACTACAACATAAAATTAAATTTAGAACTTCGCTAACATTAATAATACTATGTGAATATTAAAGTGTTTTTCAAACAGGCTTTGTAATGAAAATCATTCACTCAAAGAAGATGCGATATTTTTTTTCTTATAACTTAATACCAAATAAAACTACACGAAACTACCTTTTGAAAAAAGTATAACTCACTAAAAAGGAAAACAAGCATTGTTTATAAGCGTTAAAAAACCATAGGCAAAAATCACTTCTTTTCCCTATTTTGTTTTTGTAAATTGTAAGGTTATAATAAAATAAAAACTTTTAATTTCCCCCCAAATTCATATTGAATTTAAACTTTGTTAAATTAATTGTATTAGATATTTTCGTACAGCAACTTCCGCAAAAATCATTTTTGAGACGCCTTTATTAGGCATCGATCCACAGTGCGCTGCCAGTGCCATTATTAAACAAAACAAACAAAGCCCTTTTTTAATACGGTATTGTCGGGTCCAACACGAAATTTGCTATCAAATGATGGATGTTTGTAACATGCACTAACTCTGTGCACGGTCAACACACTATGCACTTACATTCTATTTTGCTGAACTGTTGCATTCATTTTGATTGCAATTGCAGCGAACGTAATCTAACACTGTTGAAATTAAAAGCAAAATGGGGTGGGGGAAAAGTCTTCTCAATCCGAAAAAATTGGAAGTAATAAAATCCCAGAGCACTGATCATCAATATATTTATTTAATTAATTAAACTGAATGAAATTTTGTAGATGGCAGCACGAGATGGAGTGTATTTAGGAAATCATATGATGAACGATTTTGAGCGCTGGAATTGATTGGGGTATGGCAAAATGGCATGTAAAATTCGGTTTTGTTAATTTTTCGTTGCGTAGTGATCATCTGGAAAGTAACGTGTTTACCACAAAGTGAAATGAATGAAATATCTCTGCACATTGATTTCGACACATTTTAGTTCTCCAGTTTTTAAAAGGAAATCCTGAATGAAAAAAAATCCCGCCTAATCTTGCTGTATTACAAACCTGATTCATCGTTTATAAATTATTCTGGTTGAAGTTTTATTTTGAAAAATATAAGCTACTGACTGCTTTCTTGGCAAAAGACAAGTTTTTTCTTAGCAAAATCGTCCTTTCCTGACTACAAGTCTGGTATGTGTAATTTTTTTGCTTAAGTGTTCTGCATGAAATGTTCATTAATATGCATTTTTTGAATATAATTTAACCCGATTTGTACCCGTTATTTGAGTTTATGTACATGTGATTTTTATTATAATTCGTAATTTCAAAGAAATGTGTACATTAAAGAGTAATTAGTTTCCTCACCTTGAACTGGGCACAAAAATACGACTGTCCGTGTATCCTTTGCCCATATTTAAAGAAAATGAGAATATTTCACCAATTTATTAGCAATCCAAATTAAATAATAGCAAGTATGCTATATAGTTTCCACGGCGCGAAGAAAGGAAGGAGAAAAGGGTCAGAGAGTGAAAGGTTTCGCCTCATTGTGATTGGTCTTCTTCGGAACATAACACCAAGGGGGGAGCTACGATTGGGCAACAATGTTTCATCTGGAAAGTATTTCTTATTCATTAAAATACAATAGTTAAACTTTTTCATTTCAATTATTATACTTTACACTGGGCAAAAATAGAAATCATTTCAGACACTCATAAATCAAGGATAGGAGATTAGAGTCCTAACAAGGACTGAGTGCTCCATCGAACCCTCCAGCTACTGGGCAACAATGTTCTGCTACGTCAAAGAACTCCCGGCGTAGCTCAATTTGCTAAGACTGGGCGTTGTAAAGACAGAATTGACAGACGTACAGAAAAATTGCATTGCATTGATATTCAAATGCCATCATTCTCGTGGTTGCTGACAAAAAAGAGGAAAATGTAAACTTTAAACTGATCCAAAAAAGTAGCAAAAAGGGAAGATTTACCTTGGTCGAATCATGTCGCCATCTATATCAGAGAGCATGAACTAAATGCATTCAATAACATAAAACCTTCATTAACAGCATACTTAAGGAGTTTTTCCGTACAGAAAATGTAAAGTATGAGAAATTGTATCCACTGACAGTCAAACAGTAAAACTCTCTAAAAAGTCGGTTGATAGACATGTAGACGATATACTATAGTCCTTGTACTTGTGCTGGGTATTTAGTCCAAGGTAACTTCTACATGTATTTGTCGTATAGATCTCAATCTACCTCTCCAGGGCCGGACCGTGACTCTTGGGGGCCCTGGGCAAATGATACCTGGGGGGCCCCTAAATAATTAAAAAATTTGCCATTTTTCTAAAAAAAAATTTTTGTGGGGAAAAATTTTAATTATACGAAATTTTCTTTCTCTTAAGGTTCTTTTTTTATTTCAAACAATTTAAATTCGTTATAAACAATAACATAATTTACAAAAAAACAACAACTTTTCTACACTTTTGTGCTGCAAATTCTTTTATTTGCTCATCACATTTTAAGTCTTTAGTGAGATCAGTAATAATAGAAAGAAGTGATAAATAAGTAAGTCTATTATATGTCATTGTTGTCCTATATTTCTATATAGGACATTTTAGAGAATGCACGTTCCGCTTCACTAGTAATAGGGAGCGTTATGAAAATCTTTAAAACGGTATACAAATTTGGAAAAATGTCAACAAGTTTCTTTTCAAACATTAAATTTAACATATCACTACAAGTATAGAACAGCTGAGTTTGTTTTGGATAAGTTTTGAGTTGACACCTTCATTTACTAAATGATGGTCTACGTCATCTGAATAGGGAGTACACTCTCCAGGTCGACGTTCTCCTTTCTTTGATCTTGCAAATCCATCAAAAATTTAAATACTTTATTCAGCATATACTTGACTTCTATTTAAGTCAAGGGTTAGCTTATCTAACAAAACTATAAGCGAGTCCCTTTTAAATTTTTCTGTCCAATACAGAGCTTTTTTTTGTCGATTTATCTGCAAATTTTGAAATAACTCGTCTCTTGTTCAAATCGCTATATTTTGTTCCTACACTATGACTTCCTTTTTTGGCTCAGTCTTGATACTCCTTTAGTTTTTTATTTGATTAATGTACATTGCTTATAAACGTTTTTATTGACATAATTAACTTTTTTCCTTCACAGATGTCCAAACCAAGGGTTTGCAATTTTTTTGCAAACTGAATTAAATCTTTCAAAAATTTCTTCCTAAAATATAAATAAAATAGAGCAGTTTCGAATTTTGTTAATTCATTTAAAAAATTTACTGCATTTTTTCAAAAATCAATTTTTTTTTATTTTCATTTTTACTAAATGTTTTAAGAATATTCATGTTATTACCATAATTATCTTTTATGGCTTCAACAGCATTGTAGTGACAAGACTATCTGGTCTGACAAACATTTTAAGGTAAATTCAGTTTAATTTTACGAGTTAGAAGATTCCACCTAGGGGTCGAAGTAGAAAATAAAACATATATTTCTTGCACTAAACCAATGAAGTTCACTATTACAGTTTCAACCTTACCTGATTCTGCACCAACCAGACTAAGGGAATGTGCAGCACACGATACATAATTAAGGGATTTATTATTTTTTTTTAAGAAAAGCTTGCACACCATTATATCGACCAGACATATTGGCAGCGTTGTCAAATGACTGTCCCCTACAATTATGCAATAACAGTCCATTTGTTTCTAAAAATTCTTGTAGATAATTAAATAAGTACATTTCAGTGTGACTACTAATCTTTATTAATGAGACACTTCTTTCATACATTTTCCCCCGAAAACAATATCGTAGTATCGTTGCAAATTGGTCATTGTGGCACAAATTTGGTGTTGAATCCATCGCAATTGAATAGTACGTTGTGTAAACGTTATTTATTTGAGTTGTCTCGATATTTGCTAATATATCGTTTTTGATAAATACGACATTAATGATTTTGGTCGTAATTCTCACTGTTCAATATGTTCACGAATGAATGGATCGAACTCTCCGCAAGCAGTTCCAGGGCACCTATAAAATTACCAATATGAGGAGAACAAAAACTTACTCGGTACCTCTACATGATAAACCTCTTCTAGCCAAATACTGTACTACCGCAATAACACGTTTGAGTACATTGTGGTAATATTATATTGTGTATCTATTCTTAGTTGCTCCTGTAACTGTTTATCTTACAAGGGGAAGACACGGCTAAGGAAATTGATTTGGGGACAAGATTTTGTGTAATAGTAGTACTTCTTTAGGGTGTTCAACCGCCAATATAATAGCGCCGAATAGACAGTCAGTTCCGAGAAAATAGCCTTCGAAATTCATGCTTAGCTTTTATACAGTTAAGTTTTTTTCAGCTCCGGCGATGCAGTGGCATAGGTGGTAGAGCACCTACATTCCGCGCGGTCTGTCAGGATTCGAGTCGCGCAATCGCCTTGCTTTGGTTTTTTTTTAGTTCATTTAATTACTTTAACAATAAAATAAATTTATTTAAAAAAGGTTTATTAAATATTTTATGTAATTATTTTATGTTTTATAAATTAAAACAGTTACTATAATTATAAAAATATTTATATTTTATTTTATAAATATATTATAATATTAATTTATTATTATAATATTAATTATCATAACATTATTAATAAATAATATTTATTATAAAAATATATTATATTGAACGATATTTAATATAAGTATTTTGTATTTTAAAAGTAAAATAATAACAAATAGTTTTATAATTAGGTAAAAAATAGTTTTATACTATGTAAAATTGTTTATGATTTTTATTATTACAATTCTTTTATAATTATATAAAATATTTGATAAGAAAAATTATTTAATTCTAAAAATAATTAAATGAATTGAAAAAAAAGCAAGTCTACCACGCGACTCGAACCCTGACCGAAAGCAGAAAAATGCAGGTATGCTATCGCTTATGCCACTGCATCGCTGGAGCTGATTAAAACTTAATTGTATAAAATGAATTGTATAGTATGAATTTCGATTGCTATTTTCTCCAAATTGAGTGCACATTCGGCGCTATTACATTGAGGGTTGAGCATCCTAAAGCGAAATAAGACGACGAGTCACAATAAGAAATCTAGAAGAAATAAATATGTATGCAAAATGGATTAACGTTCTCTATGAAGTTTATTAGTTACAAGTATCTATACTCTGTTTCACCTCAAGTTGGCAGCATTAGGAAGGGTACGATGACCGAATCACAGCCGCTGCCGGGTTACTATAGAAGAAGAGTGTGACTAAACGAATAAGTATCACCATATTTGGCGAGTGGGAAAAAAATGCTTGTGAAAATTTTTTTCATTAAAATGGTAGGGCTGTTTTTTTGTTGTTTTGTTGTTGTTTGTTAAATAGTTTGTTTGTTAATGCCATTTTTTTTAATGGAGATATTTGAGGGCTTACGTTTCAATATGTTTAGAAATATTGATGAATAAACTAGCAAAACTTTTCTCTAACAAAATCTCAATAGTTCTCAACATATTGATAGCAATGTTTTTTAAATGAAAAAATACCGTTAAATTGTAATTCATGCTTTCATTAACTTGATTTTTTAAGTGACTTAGGCCACATTCAAAATAAACGGCTAATTTTTCTTTAATTTTTATTTATTACATCCGTTTATAAAATACAAATTTCTATCTTGTTTTTTAAGAATTAATCGCCTTTTCTCGGTTATTACTATTTTAAATCCGTTTGTAATAATTATTCACAGACATGTATAAATGCCTTTTATGTATGTTAACTTAAGATAATATACAGAAGCACAAATTTCAGAATCATCATTTACTTCTTTCTGAACTTTGGTTAATGTAGGAATCTCATTTTTTCGAAAAAAGCCATGAATTTTTCGCCGAATGCACGCCAATGTGGAGTCGTCATATTTCACCAACCTATTACGCTTGCCTACGGCACCGGGTCGTTTTTTACCAAGAGAACTTACAGCACTTAATGCCTTCTTTTCTTTTTTCATACGGAAAACAGTTCTTTTCGAAACGCCAATCAGTTCAGAAACCTTTTTCGCGATTTCTCTGATTGATTCTTGCGGGTTTTCTTCTCGAAGTCAAGAATAAACATTCAGTATGTTTTTCCGAGCTCCGATTCAGATAGATTTTCCTTGCTTCGAGGTGTATACAGCGAGGTTGGTGACATTTCTATCTAAGACATTTTTTAAGTGTAAAAAAAAAAAAAAAAACAAGAACAAAGATAGTAGCATGAGATATCAAAATAGTATATATGAACGATAGCAACAACGCAAAGGGAATGGCGTTGATTTGGCGGGAATGCTTAGGTAACTCCGCCAAGGATGTAATCTTGAAAACCGGTTTTTAGCCAAGTGAAGTTTCATCAAATTGTTATTTTTCAACTGTATCGTTCACAGGTATTAAGGAATAAATGCTTTTAAGATGTGATTAACTTAAAATATATCCTTAAAATCACAATTTCGATAATACACGATACTTTTTAACAATTTTTTATGCATTTGCTTTTATTTAAATTCCAAAACAAATTGGAACTATTTTTCAAGCGGATTGTTACATTTCCTACCCTTCCTAATGCTGCCAACTTAAGGTGAAACAAAGTATAAAGCTCATTGCTCTCCCCCCCCCCCCGTTCATTAAGACTGAAAATTTTTATTATCTAATATATAAAATTCTCGTGTCACAGTGTTTGTAGCCAGACTCCTCCGAAACGACTTGACCGATTTTTATGAAATTTTGTGCGTATATTCAGTAGGTCTGAGAATAGGACGTTAACTGTCTTTTATTTCCATATTGCAATTAGTTGAAAAGATGTTAATTAAAAACCTTTTGGCGTCGAAAATCGGTTTCGCGCCAGATGTGTGACTTTTCTCTGTTTCGCCGTCCAAATCACTCTGTCTTGGATTATACTAAAAAAAGGAGTCAAATAAAAAATTACCAAATTTGGCGAGTAAAAAAAAAATGCGAATGAAAAGTTTTTTTTCCCCTCCATTTTTTGTACATATCTTTAATTCAAAAATTCATATATTACATCCGTTTATAAAGCAAAAATATCTAAAATATCTCTTTTGCGAAAAACTTAATCGCTTTTACTGCGTCATCATTATTCCAAATAAGTTTATTTGCAATACATTTAAATGTATTGTTTTAAATTAATATTTTTTTAAGTAACGAAGTATTGTGTTTGCTGTAAATCACATTAATCAAAATTTTTCAGTCGTTATGTATGGATTTCTTAAAATTATGACGAGTAAACCGTCTGAACTAAAAAACTTCATACTTTGCTGTTTTAAAATCAGTGATTTAATAAATTAAGTACGCAAAAAATTTTTTTTCACATTGCTGAAACAGTGTAAAATTATCATCTGGGATAAATGCATTATGGCACACAAACATTCACTTGAAGAGTTGAACAGGACATTGAAAGACATAAAAAACAACGACGAACTATTTGACGGCATTCTATTACTCCTTTCAGGTGAATTCAGACAAACACTTCCCGTCATTCCCCGTTCAACGTACGCTAATGAGATCCACGCTAGCTTGAAATCATCACCACTGTGGCGTAATGTTGAAAAAGTACAGCGGAAAGTGAATATGCGCTTTCACAAATGCTTCAAGATCCATCCGCTGAAACATTCTCAAAATAACTGTTATTTATCGGCGATGGAAAAGTAGCTGTACATTAAACTACTGGATGCATAAAATTGCCGACCGATTTCTGCAGATACATTAACTCGCAAAATGCTCTCATTGACCATATATTTCCCGATATACGCACACAATACTTTAATCATGAGTGGCAGACAGAAACAGCAATTTCGGCAGCAAAAAATGTGGACGTCAACGATTTGAATTTCAAGATACAACAGTTGTTGCCAGGGGACTTGATGTCATACAAATCTATCGATACAGTTTGCGATACCAACGAAGCTGTAAATTATCCAACAGAGTTTTTGAACTCATTGGATTTGCCAGGCATGCCACCGTACCATTTACAACTGAAGGTTAGATCTCTGGTTATTTTGCTTCGTAATTTGAACCCACCACGGCTGTGCAATGGCACGCGATGAGTCATTAAAAATTGGGGGGAAATGTTGTAAAAGCCAGAATTTTGAATTGCAAGTTCCGAGGAGAAGGTATTATTGCCACGAATTCCTATTATTCCCCCGGATGTGCCAATTGAATTCAAACGGATTCAAATTCCAATTAGATTGGAATTCGTAATGACAGTCAATAAGTTTCAAGGTAAAACGATGTCTGTTTGTAGTTTAGATTTGGGCACACCGTGTTTTTCACACGGACAATTATCTATACGTGGCATGTTCTCACGTGGGTAAACCCTCTAGTTTGTTTGTGTTGGCTAAAGATGGACTCAATAAAAATATCGTGCACTCCATTGCACTAAGAGACTGATAATGTTATTTTTTTTAATTGTCATAATTTATGATAGAGATGTGATTTGAAAATTATTAGTTAAAATAATAAAAGAACAAAGAATTCAAAAAATGACTGTTTGGTGTTTTATAAGCCGTCATCGTTCACGGCGCTTTATTCCTCTTTCAGTCATATACCACATCTCCACGCGCAATTTTTTATTTGACTGCCAAAATATTCACAAGAAATAATTTATATGGTAAAACAACGTTTGCCGGGTCAGCTAGTAAATGAATAAAAGAATAATAAAACGTTTAAACTTTATATATTTATACTTTCTACTAGATTGTGAATATTAGATTGTTTACAATCTGGGGTTCCACGAGATAATTTTATACTCGTTAGTTAGCACAATGTGTCTTACAAGCTAAATAGTTTTCTAATGGAAAATGCACCTTCTTACATTTGTGGGAAAACACCTATAATTAAGGTAAACTAACAACGTTTTAACAGAGTTGATGTTTAAAACTAAATTTAAGCAAAGAAATTTTAGGTTTCAAATTCTCTCTCACAAAATACACGGGATTTCTCACACATCTATAAATATTTTCATGCCATTCAGAACATTGTGTTTAAGTGAAATATATTTCTCAACGTAAGTGGCTACAAAAACAAAGTATAAAAGCAAATTAAACTCAGAATAAGTAATGTGAATGCACTTAATCTCAACAGACCTAGACTTCGACAGTTCGTGTGAAAAAAAGGAAGCTCTTATATCAGTTATTAAATATAAGGCATATATTGATATTATTAATAATTAAATTATATTAACAAAACCAGATTAGAATTTTTTTAATAATAAATGCAAATACTTTTTTTAATTGCTTTTACATGAAGTACCTGTAACATGTTGACCTATTTTAAATATTACTTTGAGACATATTCTTCGACTCATGCGTTTGGAATTGGGTTCCACGAAACACTTTCTGGTTCAAGTTGTTCCACGAAAGCACTTTCAAGTAACAGGGGCTACACGAAAGCACCTTCAAGTTCTAGGGGTTCCGTGAGTTGAAAAAGTTTGAAGACCACTGTCCTAAAGGAGTACTACTAATACACAAAGTCTCGTCACCAAATTAATTTCCTTAGTCATGCCCTCCCCCTGTAAAACAGACTTATTTTCTTTTCGTGTCAACCAAACTACACGTTAATTTTTATGTTCAATAGAATTTTCCTGATTTTCTAAACAACTTTTTAAGTGTTTCCTATAAGAAAAGTCGGTTGTGTATTGAGAATTTGTTTTAGAAAAAAGTTTGCAGGTCAAACAAAAAACACTACTAATACTCTAGTTGAATAACATAGCCAAAATCTTAATAGCACTTTGCCATTTTTAAGTTTTTTTAATGAAATGATTATTCAAAATGAGAGATCTCTTTTTTCATTTGTGTTCTCTTACCGAAACAGAATATATATTGTTTAGATTTTTATATTGAAAATAACTCATTTCATGTGAAAGGATACAATCAATAAAATTATTACTTAGCGATTTAGGCCACGAACCCACTTCAATGTATTTTTTAAACTCAAACCCAACATTTTGTAAACACTTTTCGGTCGAGACATTACTGATGTCCTCTGTCTGAACAATATATTTTTTAGAAGGCTGCTGGTAATCGAGATCTTGCATATTTTCCTCATTAATATTTGCTTTTTGTGTTTCTCTGTTTTCTTTTGCTAAGTTTCTTTCTAACTTTAGTGGCGTAACGTACATCCCTGCAACCCCGCATTGCAGGGGCCCCAAGATTCTAAGGGCCCCAAAGCCTATGTTATGCGATGGTTTTTCAATCCTTTGTAAGATCTAGTTTGGGGCCCAAAACCTGATTGCACCTATTGCACAAAAATAAATGGCTACAGAAAAAGTGTCGCTACGTTTGTATTAGTGCTCGATACTCATCAGCATCGTCCTATAATAGAGCCTCTGCTATTAATTATTAATGTCCACGTATTCGGTGGTAAGGTGGAAGAACAAAAGTAAATTATGCTCTTGCTCTCGAAAATGAAAATAAATTTGGTATGGTATTTTATTTTTGAAATGTATTTTTAATGGTTTATTATTTTATTATTATTTTGATTGTAAGCAGCTTTTTCTGTTTGTTATCTTCAATGGGGAATGGGGCCCCCTAGAACCCGGGGGGCCCTGGGCTGCAGCCCATTAAGCCCATACGTAGATCCGGCCCTGTACCTCTCCATCAGTACTGGTGATAAAGCTGTTGAAGTAAAGCAGTCAGTGGCATATCCAAAGGCCCTGGGGCAAAAAAAAAAAAAAAATAAAGGCCCTATCTTGGTTGGATTTTATCAAGTAAAAATATTAATATTTTAAATATACAAAGCTACAATATTTTTATGTACTATCTTTTTTTTTGGGGGGGGGGAGTTTTCTGCGCTTAAACGCACCACCGGGTTTCTTTTTTATCCATAATTTTAGTTTTATAATTTATCCAATTCGTATGTGCTCGGGCACTTATTGACGTTGAAAGGAAAAACGTAATACAACGCTACAAAACGTTGTTGAGGAATTCCTAGATATTTTTTGGGAGGATCGAACTCACAGGGCTTTGAGTTATAAAAGGGTCCCCAGAGATAGACAGGAAATGATACAAAAAATATGCTTGAACAAGAAAATAACATACGACACAATGTTATTATAAAAAAAAAAAGAAGAAAAACGCGTCCGCAAAAGAGCGAAAGAAGAGGGGTGGGGACAAAATTGCATCAGTGCATGACAAATATGAGAAGACTGCGAATTATTGAAACAGGAAACTAACTTATTATGAATCATATCATTATTAAAAATGTAGAATATAACTAGAAAGGAATTTTTTGCTCCTTGTGTAGGTATACGATGTTTGGTAAGATTTTTCTTGGAACTTGAAGTTTATTTTCAAGTAAAAATGAAAGCATTGAAAATTACATAAACTTTTCAATAAGTTCGCAACAGTGAACAAACAACGAAAAGACAAACTACAAATTTGAAATTACTTTCAACTGAATTGCGATGATTATATATAGTTATGTTTTGCAACCTTTTATATTTATATCTTAAATTTGGGAGAAATTATCACAAATTCGGCTTGCTGGGTGGTCAGGGTTTGAGGGCCCCGGTGCACTGCACCGCCTAGCCCATTAGTAGCTACGCCACTGATGTAAAGGCTGGAACATTTTGTGGTTCAACATGCGTCTACATGGAATGCTTTCCTGATTCAGAAGTCGCTCTGCTCTGCCGTTACCATTAACTGCACCGTACGTTAAATGCATGTCTGCCTTTTCGCTATTAGTAAAATTACCCAGATCGAGCGGAAGTGCCGATTTTGGTTGTGCAGCAGATCACTGGCACACCACTTTGCTGCCTTCAACTATCCCCAATATTATCACAAATCACGCCATAAAGGTCGCTAAGCATGCATGACAGCTGATGGATGCAATTTCTAAAAGTGTTTAACCTTTTTCTCTACGGAATGAATGAACACTTTATGTTTCCGTTAATGTGTCTTTTTCTGGTTGTGCCTCATACATTAGAATCCTTCTGTATTTAATCGAATTACCGTAAAATCCGCTGTATAACGCGCACTTTTGACGCAAAAAATTAGATCGAAATTTACGGTTGCGCGTTATACGCCATGTATGAAAATGAGAAATTTTAAAAATAAAACAAGTAATAAAAAAAAATTTCTGTCAATTTCTACTTTTGAATGGATGAATAGAAAGTAATTACTCACACACACACACACAAATATATATATATAGAGAGAGAGAGAGATAGAGAGAGAGAGAGACAGATGCGAATTAATAGTAGAAATCGAAGAAAGAGCATGATTTTTCTGCATTGTTGTAACAATGCACAACTGGTTTGGCTGAAAAACCGGTTTTCGACGCCAACTTTTATCATTGTTTTAACAGTTACTTTGTTGCGACTATGGAGATAAATCTAAGTTGGCGTCAAAAACCGGTAATTAATTTAATTGAATTAATTAGCCGGTAATTAATTAATTAATATTTGAAAAACTATACTAATATCAAGTGATCCACTACAAGTTTTAAAAAACTTATTTGAACTTGATTGGATGAATAGAAATAATTTTATTAACGATTGAACATTTGAACAAGATAAATATATATATGTTACCATTAAAGTATGAAATCCGGCATTCTATACAATGCCCAGGCATTGTATAGAATGCCTAAATCTAGCCGGCAATGTATGAAATGATTCCTATTTCACACATTGCCTAAGTATTCTATAGAATGACTTTTGAGAAACCGGCAAAGTATGAAATACATCTCAGATTCGTTTCGAATATTGCAATTTGGCAAAACATAAAACTTTAAACGCGTATCTCAGGCTCAGAAATTGTTAGTTGTACATTGCTGTTTGTTCGGAATTTAACTTAAACTTGTTCAACAAAAAATTGTTTTTTTTCCTGTGCTGCCTGAAAATGGAGGAGCAAGCTATAGTGTTGGTGAAGGTGTCATGGTCTATAGCAGGGGTCGGCAACCTATGTCACATGTGGCACGCAGTACAATTCTCAGAGGCACTTTGCACTACTCAACAAATTTGTAATTTTTTCAGTTGTTTCAAAAATGCTCTACTGTGTGGTTCGCTGTATCATATTGGTAGATTGGTTTGACACGCAACAGCTAAAAGGTGTCTGACCCATGGTCCATAGACATAATAAAACAATTATTCGACGGCTAGTTGCCCAAAATTCGAGTTTATACTTTAAAAATAATGGTTTTTTCTTAACTGAAATTACTTACTAGAAGTTGATAACTGATATACAAAATGCTAAAATGACTACTAAGAAGGAACCCAGGAACTATTGATTGTTGAATAGCTATGATGTGATATTTGCGGAAAATAAAAGTAAACTCATTTAACCTGTTTAAAGATCGCGTCAGTACCATAAAACAGAGTTCCCCAACCCCTAGTCAGAGACCTTGCAGTGAAAAAACGAAGGTGTATAATGGTACAGCGAAAAGTAAGTGATTATTTTCCACAATAAAGGTAAAATTGCGACATTTTGCTCGGCCGCGGTAGCTAAGTGGTCAAGGTATCGGACTCGTGGCTGGCGTGTCATGAGTTTAAGCCCTGTATCACTGAAGATTCACCGTGTAGGAGAGCGAGGCACGTTAAATCTGTCGAGAGCTCAGAAGTATTCCCTTTCGTGTGGTAGTTAGGAGAAGGGATGCCAGCTCAGGCGTCGTCCTCGTCACTTAACCATAGTTCAAAATTACGAGGTCCATCGCCAAAAGCCCTCGTGTAGCTGAACAGTGCGACGTTAATATTCACTCACTCACGCGACATTTTGCATCTATTTTGCTTTTACTTCAAGCACGTTTCCCGCATGTGATGATTTTCAATATTCGTATAGTGTCCGGTTTCATATACTGCATGGCTCGTTTTCGGCTCTCCGTTACCTGAACAACCCCTTATCCGAACGGTGTCCGGTCCCAATTGATTCGAAAAAACGACGTTCTACTGCAAATTATAAAATCAAAATATTTAAAAATATGAATAATCGACGTCACACTCTCAGCGGGCCACCGTAAAATTATCAAACGTTGACCGGTCCCGAAGATAAAAATGTTGGGAAGAACTGCTATACAATATTACGCCACGGATTCTTTTTTTCCCCAATGGGGCTACAGATTAGTATTTTTACCATTTTCAGACCTAGTACATTCCCCAGGTACATATCCTTTTTAGTGCGGCACCATGTAGGCGATACCAATTGCCGCCGGTAATTTTGACACCCAGTTTTCTTCCAAGAGGGAGGTACCTGAGCTCCGACGATGTGAACTTGTTCTAGGAATTTAATTTTCCATGAAAATTAAGTTCCGGATTCTGGGGATGTGATAGAATTCTGAAAGAGCTTTCAACCAAATACAAAATTGCTGCACGTTATGATATTGAACTTGTACATCCACCTTTGTGAACCTTGCCAGAAATTATTTAAAAAAAGATATTGTAGTTAAAACTTTGATTTTTTTTTCCGAATACCAATATATTCGCACTTGTAATGAGTGGGAAATAGGATGGTTTCTATCGACGCCTAGAACTTCTGAAGGAATTTGAATACAAGTATATGCGAAATCACAATTTAGCAATAATTTAATTAGAAGTCTCATTATTTTGTCAGAATAACATTTGTACTTCCAGAAATGTAAGTCATTGATATAATATCCTAATCATGACCTTTTTTATACTTTGCCTAAATAGATTTAGGTATTCTATAGAATGCCTAGGCATTTCATACTTTGCCGGTAACATATATACATAAATATACATAGAGTGTGAGCTAATAGTAGGAATTGAAAAAAAGAGAAGAGCATTAAAATTCTACATAGCATCAGATAACGTTTATTTAAAAGAACTGGCATTCCTGATGAACTTAAGAGGTTGTAGTTCTAGAAGTATACTGTTTTTTCTAAAGTTTGTAATAATATACCTGGAATAAAGGACTTCAAAATATATGAGCATTGGGTATGTACATTTCAGGTCTCTTCGTAAAAAAGGGGGTTCGCTTAAAACTGTGAATATAGCTAAAAATTAAAAATTGCAGCTTGAAAATATAGGTGCGCGTTATATGCCGGATTTTCTGGTATGCAAAAAAGGTTGCCAACATTTCCTTTAACTAATTATATATATATGAAATATGCAGTTTAAGTATGTGCCAGACAAGTTCTTAAATAGCATTGTTCTGAAGAAAATGTATGCAACAACTGTTTCTATTAATTTGATGTCATTCTCCACAGTAAAAAATATATAAATCAATGAAATTTATGCAATTAATTTTTTTAATCAATGTACACCATTTATTAGAAATGCATTTTAGCTGTGTGAAAATAGTAACGCTCTAATCAAATGTGAATTTTCATAAAAGAGTTTGCAATTAAAATAAGTACACAAATATTAGTTATTAAAAATATAGCTTATTTTACTAAGACGCACATTAAATCAAAATAAAAAATTTATACTTTATGGGAAAAATAACACATATTTCATAGGAGGGCTTCTTCAGAATTCACAAAAATTGTAAATACACTGGCTTCTAATTCAGAAAAACATATTGGGAAAAATTCTAAATTTAACAATCAACTGTAGTAACTACATTCAATGAACTTTTAGAAGATGAAAGAGAGAAAACAGAATGGACAAACAAAAATTTTAATTTGGTTATTTCAGAATCAAAAGTATCATTATCATAAGAAAAAAATTTAAGAAGAAAACTAGAAAATCTAATATACTTTTACTTAGTTAACGTTAACGTTAAAAATACACAGTATCTGCTTAGCATTTACGCTATAGAAAAATAATCTACTATATCTACTAATCTACTTCTAAAACTGACCCGGCCGTGGGAAACAAGTCTCAGATGTCTCAAGGAGGGGACGCACATACGTCACAGCTTTTCCTCCCCTCTTTCAGACTTTTCGTAAAGAAAAGTTCAGGGTCGATGATGGTAACCGAGGTGACTGACCTTTGGAGTTGTCGGACACACAGGGAAAATATTCCTTTGAATAAGTGCTGTCATATTTCTGAGTTGTAATTAAATCTAATAAACTTACAATTAAATTCGAAATGCTTACCGCGAGTGAGTGTTCTTGCAAGGGAACTTACACAAATACTAATCACGAAAGAATAATCATTACCAATATTAGAAGTATTCATATCATTAAAATTTTAAACACTCATACACCGTACTTATTAAAATCATAATTAATTTTAAACACTCATACACAGTACTTATTAAAATCATAATAAAAAACATGTTGCTATAATATGCTTAAGGTACCATCTTACACATAAAACATTCTTCCCAATATTCTCATTAACGGGTAATACTAATGAATAATAAGACAGATCCATAATAAACCCAAGGCAGAACACATATTAAGCAATTCACTATTATTACATTCCATGTGTGGATCCTTTTAACATATATATCCATTCAAAATTAATTTCAGTATTAGTAAGAGCATTATTTACCGACAATTACTAATCATTAGCAAATACACATGATTGACACCATTTATTAACTATTTACATATAACAATATTCGACAACTAATAATCACGACAAACATGACTATCAATTCCTAATCATCGATCGCTGATCTGCTGAGACTATCTGCATTTTTATGACTTTTACCCGATCGATGTACAAATCTAAAATTATATGGTTGCAATGCCAAAGCCCATCGCATTAATCTAGGGTTAGAACTAACGTTTTTATATAACCATACTAAAGGGTTGTGGTCGGTCATAACTAAAAATGAATTTCCATCTAAATAATAATGTAACCTTTTAATTGCGAATACAATACTAGCACATTCCTTCTCGGTCGTATAATAACGTTTCTCAACATCTGAATATTTTTTACTCAGATAAAGGATTGGGTGCTCCTCTCCTTGGTCATTTAATTGAGTTAACACCACCCCCATGCCATAATCAGAGGCGTCTGTTTGAACGATAAACTCCCGCTCAAAATTTGGCGAGTACAAGACTTAGCTTCTTTTTTAAATCTCGGAATGCATTTTCACAGTCGGTTGTCCAATTAACCTCCCCGCGTCTTGCCTTCCTCTTCAACGCGTCTGTCAAAGGTGCGGCTATTACCGAGAACTGATTTATATATCTACTGTAGTACCCCGCTAAACCAAGGAACGCTCGTATATGTGTTTTTGTACGAGGGGTAGGGAACTCAAGAACAGAGACTGAACTTTGACCTCGGAAGGAGCGCGGAACCCCTGACCCACCACATGACCTAAGAATTTGACATTCTATTGTGCAAACTTATATTTCGAGGGTTTTATTGTTATTTGGGATCTCCTGATTCTTTGCAGGACTATTTCCACATGTTTAAGATGTGACTCCCACGTATCCGAAAAGATAGCGATATCGTCTAGATAAGGGACAACGAAATGCTCTAGACCGTTTAGTAATCCTGCCATGAGTTTACTAAAAAAATATGGGGCATTCTTTAATCCGAAACTCATTCTTAGGGGTCTGTAAGTACCAAAACTAGTACAAAAAGCTGCGTATCGTTGTGCAGTTTGACTCACAGGAATTTGCCAATATCCTTTAGATAAATCTAAAATGGTAATAAATTTAGCGGAGGAAACCTGTTCTACGCGTTCTTCGATGTTGGGTAGAGGAAAGTATTCCGTTCTAATAATTCCATTTAATTTCCGATAATCGACACAAGGTCGAGGATCATTGCCAGGTACCTCAACTAAAATCATAGAGGACATATCCGATTCTCCTACCTCAATAATTCCTAATTTTAACATTCGATTTTTCGTTTTTTAAAATTTCATTTTGTCGGTGCGACATTCGGTACGGTTACGTTTTAATTGGCTTATCATTAACCAACTGGATCTCGTGTACAACCAGATTAGTTAAACCGGGATCGTTTGAAAAACATTTAGAATGTTTATTTAGTAATTCGCGCAGCTGATTGATTTGTGTGTCTTGGAGACATTTGTCTAACTCGCTAGCCTGGATGACATCCTCGAAATCATAAATGATGTAATTGTTTTCTAAGTATGGGATTTCTAAATCCTGATCTGCGAGAGATTGGTGTGCTTCATCGGTAATTATTAAATTAACATGTTCCGGCCTTTTATAATACGGTTTTAGCATATTTATATGATAGATTTGAGAGGTTTCTCGTCTGCCGGGAATTTCTACCAAATAGTTCGTTTCGGAAATTTTATTCAAAACCGTCCCAGGACCTATCGACTGTACTGCTAATTTGTTCGCTCGAGATGTAGCCAAAACAACTACTAAATCTCCATCCTTAAATTCGCGTTTTACTGCATTTTTATCATACCAAGTTTTCCTCTTAATTTGCATCTCTTCCATTTTATCTATAGCTATCTCCTGATACCTTTTTAATCTATTAATTAACTTAAACACATATTCAGTGACGAGATCATTTTCTTCTTCCGGTTCCATCCAATGTTCCATTACTAATGTTTCTTTAGTCCACAAATTTTTCCCATACACCAACTCTGACGGTGTATACCCTGTACTCCCGTGAGTTACAGTTCGCAACGCTAAAAGAATAGACGGAAGATGTTTGTCCCATTCAGAGCCTGCCTCTAAACATAAGACTCGCAAGAGTCGTTTCAATGTTCGATGAAATCGCTCAATAGGGTTACTCTGAGGATGATACACAGAACTATGCTGGACAAGTATTCCGAATCTTTCAAAAAACTCGGTAGTCAGAGCACTAGTAAAGGAAGTACCCTGGTCACATTGTATTTCCCGTGGAAAACCCATACAACTAAAGATAATTAACAAAGCATCTGTAACACTAACCGAACTGATATCAGCCACCGGGATAGCTTCAGGGAATTTTGATGACATGCATATGGCCGTGATAAGATATCGATTCCCATTAGATGGTGATTGGAAGAGGCCCACATGCATCAATATTTAGCTTAGTAAAAACCTCCTGAATAACCGGGACCAATTTTAGTGGAGCTTTCTTTTTCTCATTTGGCTTCCCAGCCCTCTGACACTGATTGCAAGTCTTTACTTACGCTTCTATATCCTTATAACAATTCGGCCAATAAAAATATCTGTTTAACTTAACTTTAGTTTTCGTAACCCCCAGATGTGCAGAGGTTCCTTCATGACACAACGATTTAATTTGCTCACGGAACCTTTCTGGCACTACTATTAATTTAGCCACATTACCTAACTTAACCTCGCGTTTTTTGACGAGTAACCCGTTTTCTAGAGAATAAGCCTTATTTATTGCCTGCACCTGACTGACTGCCTGTTCGTACAATGATTTAATATCCTCGCTATTTTTTTAGCTTCAATTAACTCATCTCAAGTAACTTTAGCAGCTCTAACTCCGGAACATATTCCTGCAGTTCAGGGATTAAAATTTGATCCTCTGCCTCCGGAGAAACAATTATAGCCTCATCTTCCCCTTTCCTATCGCTACAGCTATTTAACTCTATTTCTCTCCTAGCCGCTATGGTTTGAGACCTTGTCTGAACAGCATTGACTACCTCAACTGAAAGAAAATCTTAGCCTAAATTTTCTTTTATAAGTTCGGCCGTTTTGTTTCGGAGCAAATACCGAACATGTTGATTTAAATGATTACCACAAACTGTTGCTTTAGTTTGCACCATTCCGAAGTTTCCGGAAATTTCCACGACCGCCAAGGGTAAGCAAACCAATTCTGAGCTTAACGGTTGTTTAACCCAGACCTTTTCACCGGAGAAGGAAGAAGAAATAATGTATTTAGCACACACTAAATCTATTGTAGCTCCCGTATCTCTAAGTATATCTACTTCTTGACCATTCACAGAGCCCTTTGTTATATATGAATTAAGAAAATCCCCGAGTTCCCATTTCCTTCAATATTATTGAGAGACTCCGTTGCGTTATTCCTATTTAATTTTGGGCATGCCGCATTTATATGTCCGGGCATGTGGCAATGAAAACATTTTCGTATCATGCGTCTTTCGAAAACTCTTCCCCCTATCGCCCTCAGGAAGAGAAAGCACTGGTTTAGGGGGAATTTCCCGGAACCTAGTCTTCTTCTCCCTAAACCCGGAAGTTGTCAAATTTCTCTCGTTCCTGCTGAATTTATCCGCGGTTTTTGAATTTATTTTCCTGACATCCTCGTAGTTGTCAAAGAGTTCGGCTATTTGAGTAGATGATTTGAGATTCGCCCAATCATCTAAGAAATGTTCTCTCATACTAGCATACGCGCGTTTTTTTAGTTTGTCGACAACCATTAAATCTTTAAGGTCCTCAAACGGCTCGATCTCTAGGCCGATTAGCCACTCCTCTAAATAGTTAGTTATTTCAAAGGTGAAGTCTTTCCAGGTACTATCCGATTTCTTTTGGTGTTGAACAAATCTCTTTCGAAAGACTTCCGGACTTAACTTAGATCGTTTAAGTAATAGTTTTTTAATATAGTCATAATTTTCTGCTTGTTCCTCCGGTTCGCGAGCAATGAACTGCACGATTTCCAAAGGTAACAAACCTAATAAATGCCCTACCCAGTCTGTTTTTTCAATTAAAGCCCTTTTAGCCTGACGTTCAAAAGTAACCAAATACAAACTAATATCTGACTGATTTGGATTAAAATCTGGGATTAATTTTCTTAAATTTACATTCGAGGTTACAGAACGGGGATTTATACAGCCGGTTGATTCATCGTTTACACTATGTCCGGATTCTATTTTAAATCTTTCTAGATCAAATTTTAATTGTAATTCTTTCTCTTTCAATGCGTGCTCCGCTAATCTCAAGATTTCTGCTCTTTCTGATTCTTCAAATCTAATTTTTTCTGCCCTTTCCCATCCATTCCTCTTCAATTTTCCTATTTGCAATAATAGTCTCAAACAGATTTTTTACGAATTCCTCTTCGTAACCCTCACTGTTAGTGATTGCGGTTTTGAGGTTAGGGACAGTCATGTTTGTTGTGAAACCCCTAATTCCTCGGCGAGTAGCAACATATCTTGCTTTTTCCCTTTTCCGAGAAAAGCCATTTTTGAACAATATCAGCACAATATATTTGTTAAAATTCACACAATATTTACTACTTTCTAGTATCACAATAACACTGGTCCCATGCAAACACAGAAACAAACAAAGAAAAATTTTAAAACTGTAATATAATCAAAATTATCAAGAAACTTAAAAACACAATAAATCTTAAGCTAAAAGTTGCACACAATACTCGCATTTACAATTCTCTAGAACCACAATAACATTGTTCCCATGCAAGAAAAAACACTAAGTATCTCAAAATTTGTAGTAGAAATTTTAGCAAGCAACTAATACAACTCAAGAAATATAACAGTACTCACCCCTTTTGAAGTACTATCTGCTGGAACTTGGGAATACCGAAGATCCGGTTGACATTTCTTACTTTAAAGATGATTACAATTTTCACAACACACACAAAAGGATTTTCTTTATTGATGGAATAGCTTATCCACTATCAAATCTCGGCCTTCTGTGAGTTGCTTTTCTTTTCTCTAAAGGATAGTTTTATCCTTATTTCCAAGCTCATGCGTCTTGAGTTTTTCTGCGTGCGGTTTGCAGAGCGCCCGTAATAAACCAGAATCACCAAATCACCTCCTCTCACGGGTCCGGTAATCTCTATTATTTTTTTTATTAATCCTCAGCCCTGACACCACTTTCGTTAATGCTGTGACGTTTGATTCAATAATGGTAGCGTGTTTGAAATATAATAATTTAGTTTAATTGTCACAGCTATTATTTACATTAATATACAAGTTTTCACTATGAGATGATTTTAGAGTCCAAAATAATTTTGTGAGGGAGGGATCTTGTTGATGTCCGTTCCATGCGAAGTTTCCGCTGTTTTCTCCTCCGCGGTTGACCGACGTCCGCGCGTCCCCTTTCACCCCCACATCCGGTGGTGGCGAAATGCTTGCCTCGGGGTCAAAGGTTGCAGGGGCTAATTAAGACACGTCCGTCGCAGTATATTAGCGACTGCAGGTGGTTTTGCACGTGTAATCATCATTCTTCTAGAACTGACCCGGCCGTAGGAAGCAAGTCCCAGATGTCTCAAGGAGGGGACGCACATACGTCACAGCGAGGAAGTCACATCAGGGTACGTAATAAACGTGAGAGTTTCCGATATTTTTCTTTGAACTGACAAAATCTCGCTGAAAATTCCTTGATTGAGACTAATCCATTACGGGAAACATTCTTCACTAACTTTTTCTTCGTCTGATTTCTTAGGTACATCTAACACTATTCAATTAATCAATAAACCTATTTTTATTTCTCAAATAAGGGGGATTCATACAAAGGCCAACCTCTTTGTTGTGCTCGGCCATGAAGTGATTCATAAAATGACAACTAATTAAAAGAAGGAAAAAAAAACCTAAGCGCGAACTGTGATTACAAAAATGGACACTCCACTTCGCAGTTCAGTCGGTACTTGGGAACAGCTGAAAAAAATAGTCAATTTTTACTTTCAAGCTACAAAGTTTAAATTTGACGCTTTGTCTTCATTGAATTGTGAATGGTTAAGAGCACTTAGCTTAAATCACGGCTAAAAAGAGGGTAAGTACCTCTTTTCTCTTTACTTTTCAAATTATATCTTAAGAAAAAAAAATGTTTTATGACAGTTCTACCCGATAAAAATGATCTCTATTGATAACATTCCTCTTGTTCCAAATTTTCTCAAAAAGAAAATTATATAATTTAGCTATTAAATATACTATTTAATTGAATGATATTTTTGTCCAAAATACAAGGGGAAGGGGGATAAGGAGTTTTTCCTCACACTCCGCAGATGTAAATATCGAAGCCCGAAAAAATAATATCGGACTCTTTTTCTACAAATCATGTTTATATTTTCAATGTATTGAGACTGAAAATATTATTGGCATCTCAGATAATTAGACGCTTCAATTCCAAACAGTAGTGATGAATTTTCTGTCGGGGGGATTACTCTTTTGACCTGGCCTATATTTCAACGGTGCATTAAATCAAAACACACATTCCTGATTGCCTTCGTTTTATTTTGTTTTGTATAATCTTGGATATTTTTTCAATGCGTTAGTTTATTGCAGTGATTCCCAATCACTGTGCAGCTGCAGTTTTGTGTGCTGCCAAACTCTTGAAATGGGCCGCCAATTTTTTTTAAAAATTATTAATTATTTTCTAACGAAAAAAGAAAATAAAATACGGAATTTAATCATTCGGCCGACAAAAGAAATAAACTAAGGGTATTCGTAGTATATTTAACTTATTCTTTTTAGGGTAGATGGAAGTGTATTATAGGGTAAGTAAAATTCTCTTTTGAACTTATTTTGTTATCGTGCCGCCAAATTATGAAATTGTTAAAGGTGTACCGCAACAGAAAAAGGTTGAGAATATTACTGGTTTAGTGACTCTAATCATTTGTGAAAACTTCGATCGTTAAAAATCGTTTCCTTTATTTTCATCGATAAATGAACGGCAAAAAACCCTCTTTAACAAAATTCTCTTTACTAGACCAAATATCCAGAAACTGTCAAATTTATAGTCTCCACGTAATTTCTAAGGAAAAATTTTTTGATTCTCATCTCGATTCTAAGCCCTTTCTCCAATTTTCTTAAAGTTATTCTAAAAGTTAGTCGAAACCTTTAATTTGAATCTAAGAATTAAAGTTGTAATTATCGTTGAATTTATTTAAATAATCTTTGAAATTATTAGTGCCTGAAATTTTTAAGCCATGATTTACATAATATCTTCATATTTTATCTTTTTCTTTTAGTCATGATTATATTACGACAGAACATTATATATTCCATTTCTCGGATTTAAAACTTAAATTTATAAATCGATCCTCATTATATTGTAAAAACTCCATGTAAGAATACATTCTAAGCAATTTTAACGCATTGTGTCTTTTGGAAAAATTTTATTTATATTTTCATCTTTCTCTCTCTCTCTTATAAAAGAATTATATTCTAAGCACGTTTTTGAAATTTGTACACTTATTAATTTCGGAAAAAACGTAATAGTCGTGATGCGATACAATAAGAAAGAGATCAACATAGTAAGAAATGGTTTCTTTTTTATTGAAAAATAAAATATTTCTTGGTTCTACGAAAACAGTGCTCAGTGATGAACAAAAGAGTGAGGGCTAGTGGTCCAATTTCTACCCCCCCCCCCCTCCGTAGATAAACAGATTTTCAATTTTTTTACGGTAGAGATTACTCCCCTCCCCCCTGGTGCTTTCTCGTCTACGTGTTTTTGAAAGTTGCCCCCTCCCTCCATAGAAGAGGTCTGTTAGGGTTTGCAATCCCATGTCATATTTTCAATCCTGGGTTTTCGGGATTACATTATCTAAATCCCGGGATTAGGATTGGACAATTTATTAAAAGTACTTACATATTAACATAGTTGAAATTGCATAATAAAATTGAAAATATAATTAAAAATTTATTTTTTTTATGAAACAAATAAAAAAATTAATTCATCATAAAAAACAAATTTCTTCATTTCTTGTGTTTCTGTAAATAAGCTTATAAAAACACAGCTCCTCCAGCGTTTCATTGTTGAAACAGCTTCTTATTTTTGTTACAAATTGTCCTGCCGAACAAAATGCACGTTCGGATTCTTACTAGTAGGTATTATCGTCATTCAATAGGAATATGTTCTTTTCAGTTAGTCACCACGTCTCCCTTCATTTTCAAAAAAAGAGACTTTTTTTTTGAATTTTTGATGACAGTGTCTCAAATGTAATTGACTGCACTGGTTCATATACCTCTTTGATAACTTTATTTTCTTCTGCTACACTTTATGGTCTTAGTATAAATAAATTGATCCAGTTATTGAATCATAATATGAATCACTTTCAAGTGTTACCTCATTTGAAATTGAAGATCCAGTTGCATGAGTTGTTAGTAATGCAATGGGATTTGAAGTGTCTCAATTCTTCCAAGCAGGTCCCCTACAATTAACTGCCTTTAATTGAAGAAGGAACTGTGACAAAATCTATTCTTGAGATGTTGCTTATATTATTGTGTAAGCATTGCAGTGAACCACTTAGATCTGTGCGATTTTTTCCCATACGAGAAACGTGAGAGCAGTGCATATACTTTTTTTTACCTATAACACTTAAGATTGCACAAATAAATTCTGCGTACCTATTCCATAAACAAATATAAATTTTTGAAGAATTAAATTCTTAGAAAATTTTTATGAGAAGAAATGTTTTAAATATAATTCAGACAAAATTCACAAATCCTGAGATTTCGGGATTGGAAAAGACACCGGGATCCTGGGGTTTCGGAATTCCGGGATGCTGGGCTGAAACCTTACTAGATATCTTCCGAAAATTCCAATTGCATCTGTCCAAGTTAGCTGACACCGGACATTTTGAGGTTGGGAGAAATGTCCGTTTTCTGACCCCACTCAGGACGGGGAGAAAGTTACAGAAGAAAAAAGAGAAAAGGTATCAAATTTCACGATATAACATACACACCCGCTTCGAAACCTTCAAGGTTCAACACGTAAGAAAACTTACATTAAACGTATACAATACAAAAAAAGTAAATAAGATACATTAAATGTAATACCAGATTCACAATACTTTGAAAAAAATTTCAAAATATAATTCAGACAAAAATTAAATCCCCGAATTTGAAAAAACCACCGGGATCCCGGAGCTGCAAACCCTAAGGTCTGTGTACGCTACTTTTTCACCGTTTCTTATTTCCTATCCAGTCCTGATAAATAAAATTATGAACTCATTTGATTTTTTAAATATGCATTTTATTTATTTATTTATTTATTGTTATTAAAAGTAACAAGTACGAAATAATTATTGCTTTAAAAAAGAAATTGAAAATTTTTTCTACATTAAATAATGTGTCATAACACATGCTCTAATAACATAATCTTTTTTTTAAAATTTATTGCTATTGCCACCTGTTTTAACGTGTCAGATCGAGACTCATGAAATTCACCGCGACAAAGGGCTAAAGAGTTACGCCTGTCGTTAGTCCTAGCTTTGAGCTGCATGTAGGTAACAGTACGATTTGGCTCGTTTCCACTCCAATATTTGTGGGAGAATATCCTGGAAATGGTCAAGGGTTTCCCACGTCTATTCCCCTTCCACCAACCTCACCAGAGGACTTGCAACTGGACTATGCTGCAAATGCACAATACATTAACAAACAATTCACTAAACCAGATGGCTATATATAATTTTATATAGTTATATAATAATATTTATGTCATTAAAACAAATAGTAATTTTAAGGGAGAAATATATCAAATATAATTTAATTAATATTACGCTAGGTTCCATCTGGATTTGCTTTTTCACTGCTGGGGGGGGGGATTTCTCATATTCTAAATAATAATCTTTTTTGTGTGTCAGTGATTGTAATCTTATATTATAATGCAACTACTAGCTTCAAAACTGGCTCTAACCCCACGCAGCAGACCTTAATCCGTTGTGTTTATAGATACTGTAGCATCCATCTTTATTTTCGAATTTTATATCACTCGTTTAGTGTTATACATATGTACTACTATATTATCTGTATAAGTCTTAACCCTGCAAAAATTAATATTTCGAGCAGTTTTTTTGGGGGGGGGGGTAGGGATTGTAGTACATTTTATTGTAAATATATTTATTTATATGGTTGTATTTATTCGTTTTTTTTTTACTCTTTGTGATGGAATTGCATTTGTTTTTCGAAAAAATCATCGTAAAAAATGTTTTTTCTAAATTTTGTTTTACGATTTGGCAACCGTCGACTTTTGATGTGTTATAACGTATTTATCCTTTTCCGAAAATTGAAACAAATAATGGATGTTACTTTCGAACAGCTTTTTCAAACTAAATGGTCATGCTATACGGTTGGAAGTGGACCGTTAAAGTTTACTGATATTTAGTTTTAAGTTTAACTAGCTTTGGCTCCCACAACCTGATCAACATCAGATGGATTGTAGTCCACCATTGAGTGGGTGATACTAAAGCCTAGCTTCCACATTAAATGTATGTATCTGTGTAATTTTTGTTTATGATTATTTCTTATATGCTTTTGTGGTTTGTAATAATGCATGTTGATTGCGTAATGGAACAGCTACCCATCTTGCAAGGTCTAATGTTTTTACTGAGGTGGCCTCTTTTAAAGATATTTAATTTAATAAAATGTTCTGTTTCATTTTATGCTCCTCTCTCTGATTAATCTTATCTGTACTTTGAGAATCTGGAAAGCCTGTTTACACTCTTTAAACCTTTTTGTTGCGTTTGAGAAATTTTTGCTTTCCCCATATTGTTTATTAACTTTGTTATTTTTAAAGAGTCAAAAATGCATAAACATTTGTACATATTTTGGTACTAAACAGTTGTAAGGACCTTGGGTTTGCAGTCGCTTTTCCTTATTCTAACCAATCTGAATGTTGGTGGTATTGTCAATCTACGGTTGTGCTTGGGCTACAATTCATTTGATGTTGATATCACGACACACAGAAGGTTGTCGGCCCCAAAGTAAGTAAAATTTAGAACTAAATCATCGCCTGAATATCACTCAGTGCTCTTTAGTGCCTACTGCCATCCGAATAGCATGACCATTTGGTCTAAAAAAAGGCTGTTACTATGACATTTCCTTTCGTTGAAAAAGGGATATATCTACGTGTTATCCCAACCTATTGGGGACACTATATGAAATGAAGCACCTGGGTGCCAATTCAGTGCGTAAGACACATAAGAAATCAGGGTTGCCAACTTGGTGAGTTATTAATAAAGTTGGAGATTTTTGCGATAATACGTAAGTACCAGAAAAGGTTATTGCTTTTCTTCCTTTATCGACAAATTCCATGTTTCAGCGATGTAGCGAAATAGTACAAAAATCTAGCCTATAACAAAAAACAAAAAAAAAAAGGCCCTCACGTATTATCGCAACAATCTCCAACTTTATTAATAGCTAGGCAAATTGGCAACCCCTATGTCATACCCACTTAATTGACAACCACTGCTTCATTTTATGTAATGTTGCCAATAGGTTGTGATAATATGTAAGTATATATACCATAGAAAATGACACTCCACTCAAACTAATTGAGATTATCAGATTGCCAATATCGTGATTTAAGTTGGAATTTATGATACAGATTAGCATCATCACAGCCAAATTGGTGCCACGTGAATCGCTCTTTGATATCGAAACAGCAAAGGTTCTTACGTGTTTTTATATGGAAAAAAATCAGTCAGAATTTGGTGGATATAGTGCAATTTCCTTATTGCCACTTTGGCTGTGGTATTGCTAATACTTAAGAATACGAAGGCTAATATAAATTTTTATTTATGTATGAGATTTTCTGACATGTTTTCTTTTTGTTAAATTGAACATTAGTGGTACTATCACTCTGCGGTTGTACTTAGGCTACAATCCATCTGATGCTGATATCACAACACCCAGCCCATTAATATGTATAGCGTAAAACTAAGTCATCACCTGAATATCAGTACATTTCATTGGTACTTCTTGCCTACTTCCAACTGCATAGCGTGACCATTTGGTCAAAAAATAAATATTTATGTATTATCGCAACCTTTTGAAGGCATTATATAAAACGAAGCACATGGTTGCCAATTCAGCGCTGATAACACATAGGAAATCGCAGTTGCCAACTTGACGAGTTATTAATAGAGTTGACAATTGTTGCAATAATACATAAGTACAAATAAATTATAGTTTTAAAAAAACTAAAGGGAACACGCTTTTATACTGATTCGAACTAAAAAGCATAAAAATAACTCTTAATATAAGAATAAAATGATGAACGAGAAAATTAATGTCATTGGGGGTAAAAACGTGTTGTGTTCTATTAAATGTATCAATTCTTATAGTTTCTAACTTCTATTCCAAAATGCTGAGTTAGTGTAAAAATGTAGTACAGAGCACCCCACGCTTTTACCCCAATGACATTAATTTTCTCGTTCTTCATTTTATTCTTATATAAAGAATTTTTTTTTTACTTTTTAGTTCGAATCAGTATAAAAGCATGTTCTGTAGTTTTTTTTATACTATAATTTATGTAGGAAAGGAGTGCAAGTTTTCTTTTACTTCTTTTGATTTTTATTGTAAGAGATGGCACCACTAATCGAAACCACGTGAGTTTTAGCTGCGCGATACGATGAGGTCATGTATTTATAAAGGGGGCAGAAAGGAAAAACTGAGAGTTGCACCAAAGCTTGAATGAAGGCAGGTCAGAGGAAATCGGTCTCTCCGTTGTTTTGAGAAAGAGTACGTGTTTTCGGAATTAGTATGGTGCTATCTCGAATTATTAAAAACCCCTTGTAGATAGTAAATGTTTTAGTTGTGTTATTAATAAATTAAGTTACTTTAACTCTGCGTGCTTATTTTAACATTAAAATCGAACCTTCCCCTAGACGCCGTCCCACAAATTGGGGGTTCGACCGAGAATTTTTTAAACTTTTCAAAGTTTTATCTAATCCCGGAGAAGGCATGGATGTTTGTGTTGTAATCCTTTCTTCTGTCTGTGTTGTTTACCCCGTGTTATACGTTCGGTGGTGCACGGGGCTTATAAATGTTTTTAAAAAAAAGTTTTATCTAAGAGCATTTTTTAAAAGTTTTACCTCCTCGTCGATTTTTGATTTCCTGAGTGGTACATAGACCTTGCCTTGCATCGAATAGAGACCCGGCGAAGCCTTCAGCTGGATAAGAAATTTTACGAGCGATACGGAAGTCTTACGAGCGATGGGGAGATACTTCAGCGAGAACAGTCTACAGGTGGAAGGGGTCCATTGACTTGGTTAGAAACACGGAATCTTGGCGAATTTCCACGTCAGCTACAGTCAACCAAAACTGGAAGCCCAGTGACTCAACGAGATACTGAACGAATTGAACAGGATTACCTTGATCATTGAGGTCAACACTGACGAGAGAACCTTTGGAACTGCATCGAATTGCGAGTTATCAACACGAAACAAGATTTCCTGTGTCATTGAGGTCAACGTAAAGTGTCTTCAGAATTACATTGAATTGTGCTAGTATCCTTTTTTTGGTATTGTGTGAGTAATAGGCGAAAATTATATAAATGAATGATTTTGTGTGTATATTTCCTGTTCTATGAATCTGAAATTGAATTTTGAAGTACTGGGTACTATTATTGGTTTAATTGCAGACATAGATATTTGATGTTCTTTTAGTTTTGGATTAATAACTGAGTACTTTCCGTGTTTTTTCTTAGTAATCTATTTTTGATAAATGAGAGGAACGCGTTTTTTTTTTAATAAAAAATAAAATTGATATTAACTGTAATACTGTTGTGTTTTGTAAAAGGATTTAAGTTCCGGGAATTCTTTAAAAAGTCCATTTTTGTCTATAATTGTTTATAATTGATAATTGCTTCTTATTTAAATTATCTTTTGTTTCTTTTTAAGTGAGTAAACTTTTTGCGTGTCATTTTAATGGTTTTGTCTCATTTAACTTGGGTAAAAATTTAAGTTGTTCTCTGGGTCACCATTCTGAGTATAAAAATGGCATTCTTACTCGCGAAAAGGAAAGAGGATTTGGTGTCACTCGCCGAGGATTTGGATCTTACTATCGAAGCAGGTATCACAAAATTGAAGTTAAAGGAGCTGATCGTAAAAAGCCCAGATTACGTTGAAGACGATGTTAAAAAGATGCTTGATAGCATAGTGGAGGAACGTACAAAAAGAGAAGAGAGAGAAAGGGCTGAGAGAGAGGATATGCGAAAGGATGAGAGAGAAAGACGAGAGTACGAATTAGAGAAGTTACGAATACAAGCGCAACAGACTGCCAGTATGCCGAATAACACCGAAAACGTTCAAGCATCGAATAAACTGTTTCACGAAACTTTTCATAAGTTTAATATGAAGGAAGATATTGGTTTGAATCTTACCTTATTTGAGCGTCATGCAGAACTAACTTTCTTACCGAAAAAAGATTGGGTTCAAAAACTTATAGGTTTAATACCCGTCGAAATTTCCCATCTGATCGCAAGAGAACCAACTGATAAGTGTAATGATTACGATCATGTAAAGGATTTACTCTTACAAAGATTTAAATTATCTCCGGAAAAATTTCGTCAGTTATTTTTGTTTCACCAAAAGTCTGATGAACGAACATGGCAAGATTTTCAACACGAATTACAGACGTTTTTTGATGGATGGACTTTGGGCTTAAAAGTTAACACCTACGACCAATTACGAGAATTAATCATAGCCGATCAAATGAAGAAGAGGGCGCCGTATGATTTTCAGGAACACTTTTTGGACGAATGGTCTACTATTAACTCATCTATTGAGCTAGCGAAAAAATTTGAAGATTATGAGGACGTCCGAAGAACTATAGGGCCAAAGAGGTTAAACTCATTTGCTAAGAGATCGAACAATAACGATAGTTGTTCTCAAAGGCAAGAACGTTTTCACCTTGGAAATAATTGGAATGATAGAAAATGCTTTCAATCGACGAGAACTTACGATAAAAGAGTTAAACAGGTAAAATGTAGCTACTGCAGGGGACCAGGTCACTATGCCGTAGATTGTACAAAGCGCAACAAGGGTACGAAAATCAATAAATCTTCAAGCTCTCCGGTCCAGATCTGTTCTCGAATTCAGCAAGACAGAATTATGACCAGGAAAATAAACATCGGAAACAAGACTTTTGAAGCTCTAATCGACACTGGAAGGTCAGTTTCGCTCATTCGTGAAGATGTAAGCAAAGGAATCATCGAGCAATCGAAGCTCTCGAAGGACATTGTCGTGTTATCTGGATTGGGAAAGTACGAAGTCAAAACAAAAGGATCTTACCAACGAGAAATCGAATTGGATGGAGAGAAATATTCCGTAATATGGCATGTCGTGCCTGCGGTGCATTTGGAGTTCCAGGCAGTGATAGGATCGGACATTTTGGAACAAGCTTTTGTTGGCTTTGATAAAAAAGGTGTTTATTTCCGTAAACACGAAAAGAATGTGTGGTTTGTGAATACACAGGTTTATGAAGCAAGAACTGAAGACGAAATCGAAGTTAAACATGTTATCAATCCTCGAATAAGAAAGGAACTCTCTGAACTAATCAACAGCTATACACCTAAGAAGACCGAAAAGACAAATGTATCCATGAGAATTATCCTGAAGGATGATATACCAGTTTACCAAACAGCACGCCGTTTGTCGTTTCTGGAGAATCAGACCGTCAACAAGCAGATCGACGAATGGTTGGATAAGGGAATCGTGAGACCAAGCTCTTCTGAATATGCAAGTCCAATCGTGTTAGTCAAGAAGAAAGACGGTACCGACAGACTATGCATTGACTATAGGAAACTGAACCGAAAACTAGTCAAGGATCGCTTCCCCTTGCCGCTGATAGAGGACGTATTGGATAGGCTGCAAGACGCCAAAGTGTATTCCACGTTAGACTTGAAAAATGGGTTTTTTCATGTCGACGTAAACGAGGATTGCAAGCATTTCACCTCCTTTGTTGTACCAGACGGGCAGTTCGAATTTAATAAGGTACCTTTTGGTCTCAGTACAAGCCCAAGCGTATTCCAAAAATATGTGTACAGCATTTTTAGGGAACTTATGCGAAAAGGCACCGTAATAATTTATTTGGACGATTTGATCGTTCCAGCTAAAGATGAGGAAGAAGGTATGGAAAAACTAAAGAAGGTGTTTGAGGTCGCATCCAGATATGGGTTGGAGATCAAGTTTGAAAAATGTCAGTTTTTAAAACGAAAGGTGGAATTTTTGGGTCACGTTGTCGAAAATGGAACGGTGCGCTCTTCAGTTGCAAAAACGATAGCTGTCAAGAGGTTTCCTGTACCAACGACTGTCAAATAAGTCCAAAGCTTTTTAGGACTCACTGGCTATTTTCGAAAATTTATTCCGTCATACTCTAAAATAGCGAAACCTTTGAGTGATCTAATTAGAAACGACAATCGATTTGTCTTTGAATGATCTCAAATAGAAGCATTTGAAAAGCTAAAGCAATTATTGACTGAAAGTCCAGTATTAAGTATTTTCCAGCAGGGAAAAACAACCGAATTGCACACGGATGCAAGTCAACAAGGCTACGGAGCCGTCTTACTCCAAGAGGCAGAAGATGGAAAATTGCATCCTGTTCAATACATGTCTAAGAAAACTACTCCGGCAGAGGAGAAGTATAGCAGCTATGAACTTGAAGTTCTTGCTGTTGTCAACGCTTTAAAGAAATTTCGTACCTACCTTATGGGAAATCATTTCAAAGTCATAACGGATTGCTCAGCGTTTCAAAAGACTATGGACAAAAAGGATTTGGTTACTCGTATAGCGCGATGGGCATTATTGCTGGAAGAGTTTGATTATGAAATTGTGCATCGTTCCAGCCAGAGAATGCAACATGTGGATGCCCTTAGCAGATATCCAGTCGCAATAATTACTAACGATACTCTAACCGCAAGATTAAAAAGGGCACAACAAGAGGATGAATACACTCAGAGTCTAAGGTCACTGATTGAAACAAACAGCAATTCAGACTTTTTCGATAAAAACGAAATACTTTACAAATATGTTGAAGGTCGTGAATTGATAGTTGTACCAAGAGATATGCAAACTGAGATAATTAAGTTAGCACATGAGAAGGGACCATATAGAATAGTTAAAGTAAAACCTAGAGATAGACATGATTTAGAGAAAGTGGGTGATCATGAGGGACCTAAGATAACAAATTCATCTGCTGATTTAATGAAATTTTACTCACCATGATGATGTATTTTTATAAAAAGCGTTTTCTATTCTTTTTAAAAGAACATAATGTGTATTAATGTGTTTTGTTTTCTTTGCTATTAATATTTCATTTTTGAGAGTTGTATCCTTATTTTCGAATTTGAATGTCTATATTGGAATTTTTATCTCCGATTAATATTAATTTTGCAGAGGACGATATTTTATTGTATGGTATGTAAAATCACTGAGGCCAGTGATTTCCAGGATGGCCGAACTTGTAGGAAAGGAGTGCAAGTTTTCTTTTACTTCTTTTGATTTTTATTGTAAGAGATGGCACCACTAATCGAAACCACGTGAGTTTTAGCTGCGCGATACGATGAGGTCATGTATTTATAAAGGGGGCAGAAAGGAAAAACTGAGAGTTGCACTAAAGCTTGAACGAAGGCAGGTCAGAGGAAATCGGTCTCTCCGTTGTTTTGAGAAAGAGTACGTGTTTTCGGAATTAGTATGGTGCTATCTCGAATTATTTAAAACCCCTTGTAGATAGTAAATGTTTTAGTTGTGTTATTAATAAATTAAGTTACTTTAACTCTGCGTGCTTTTTTTGACATTAAAATCGAACCTTCCCCTAGACGCCGTCCCACATTTATTTTTCATTTTTTTAGTTCAATCTACAATAAAAGTGTGTTTTTTTACTTTTTTTAAACTATCATTTATTCATTGTTGAATTTATCCTTGTGTTTGATATTTGGAGCCGGAATTACGTGACCGCTGGAATTAGTCTTGCTCTTCAATGGATATTAATTAAAGGGTCTGAAGTGTATTTATTCTCTCCGTTTGCGGGGCCTCGGATCAGTCCCCTATCGTTATATTTCAAGAATTCAGTCTCTGTGGATGCAGGTCAAACAATTAAAAGGATGTTTAGTAGAAAAAGTTTGAATTAAAAAAAATTTAATGCACCATGTTTTTATAACGGACTAAAAAGTATAAAATTCCTCCTTTTCGTTTTTCTTTTTCACATTTTTATGCATTGTCATCTACTTCTGAGCTATGGTCCATATTTCAAATTACCGGAAAGTCACACATTTTAAAATTAGTTACAAAATTCTACCCGGACAGACATTAAAGAAAGCGATTTAATAAAAACATGATAATATTTATCCCCTTTTAAACGTATTGCTATAATTTTAATTCGTATCACCACTTCTAAATGTATTGCTTTTTAAAAATAAAAATTTTTTACCAGTTAGAAGATAAATTATTTTTTTCACATGCGAGCCTTTTTTTTATTTTCATTTTCAGAAAAATGTTTATATTGTTGTTAGAAACTGCTAACGCACACCCAAAAAGGGTACTGCTTTTCCTGATACTTGCGTATTAGAGCCACCGCAGCCAAAGTGGCTCTTTTTTCACCAAAATTTGATTTTTTTCCCATATAAGACACATGAGAATCTGTTATTTTGATATCGTGGTGCAAATTTTGCTGCGGTGACGCCAATACATAAGTACCCTTTTCCTTTATTGGCAAATTCCATGTTTTCCCATTGTAACAAAAAAGTAGAAAATATAACTAAAGAAATTGGCAATCAACTCAATCTAATTGAGATTAATGGATTGTCAATATTGTGGTTTTAAGTTAGAATTTCTATTTACATGTACATTTTTTACATGCTTTTTTTTTCTGAGCTGCTTGTGGTAATTTCATCAAAATCTAATCTTAATTTATCTATTTACAGTAGCTTTTTGGTTTGATTTAATAATATACTTTGTATACTATATGTAAGGTTACTTTATATTTATTTATTTATTTTTTAATTTTAAATATTTAAGATTTTCTGTTATGTGTTCTTTTTGTTGTCGTTCAAAACTGTATATGGCAATTTTATCAAAATTAGGGATTACTTTTTCTGTTTTATAACCTTTTAATTTAAATTAATATTATAATTCCTATTTCAGTGTCACAGTTTTATTTCTTACAATCCTTTTCTTGCGTATCATTTTAAGTACAGTAATTATGTGATACAAAGGACTCAAAATTCTATTTTTCAGTCGAACAATAATTTGTGAGGCTTTTTGTAAGCAGAATCTTAGATCATGATTACCTATTCCTGACACAAATATCAAAGGGTTTTTTTGCAATCAATGAAACTACACCTTCACTTCTTACCAGAGTTTTTTTTGTCATGCCCATTTGTTCGCAAAAAAAAAAAAAAAAAAAAAAAAAAAAAAAAATATGTTAGGAAAAACTATGGATGGACATGGAAGGATGCAATTAAATGCTCATCAAAGTAATTTTCCTTCTGACAATCTGTTCTTCATGTTGATTGTACATATACACATACACATTGTATACATTTTTTACATATAAATGTTACATGTTTTATATATCTATGCCATTTTCTGTCGTGGAAAATAAATGTTCATCCTTCCTAATAGTAATTCTTCCTTTGGCATATTCAATATTTTCTTCAATGTAGAAAATATTGCTTAAACTATAACAGAAAGAAAATGACTCTAAATTCAAACTAATTGCTATTAACATGTTGGTAATATCGTGAAGATAATGCTTCCTATTTATGAGAAATCAGAACGTATCATGTTTTTTTTGCATGCCACTGTTATGGTCCCTATGACCGATAAGAACTCATCTTTGTTTTAAATGACAAAAAATCAGAAATTTTTTTAACAAAAAGCTATTTGTTGAAACTATGATAAGGTTCACCTTGAAATAATATTCTCATATTTTCTTTTGAATTCCATTTTGACCAGATTTTTCGTCATGACTTAACCTTGCATCTGACAATCTTGCAAATCAGAAGACTGTATCATTTGTGGTCGTAAAAATGTTTGCACAGAAGAAGGATGCACCTTGAAAATATTTTCTTATTTTTCCCTCTGGATTTCTTTAAAAATCAGTGTTGAAATGATTTTACGTCTCATGTCATCATGTTTTAATGTTGCTTCTGATAATCTGTTCCTCACATAGTTTCTTGGAGATCATATGCATATTTTATGTTATCATACTATCCATATATGATATACATTGTTACGAATTTTGTATTCAATAATGTAAATAATTTGCATTTGGATGTGCAATGCCTTTATATTACTCTATACTATATTTATTTCATGTTAAAGTTGTAATTTTCACAAGCAACGCCGTCCCATACGTTATAATGGCGATTCAATGGGAACTTGGCGAAATATTGGCGATAGAGCCAAGTTGGCATCATTTTTGGTGACCAATCTGGTGACTTTGGCGACATTGGCGACCAAGCTGGCGAGTTCGGGACCCTCTGGATTCTTCTAGAAATTAGTAGAGAAATCCACTAATTTCACGAACTGTGACGCGAGCGCATCTTTCCAGAAATTTGGGTCCCGGCTATAAATAGAGCGATACTCGCCGCAACAGTCAGTCTGGTTTCAGCCAGAGAGTAGCGAGTCTGATTTCAACCAGCGAGTAGTGAGCATTGTTTTGATTAGCGATTAGTAGACTTGCCTTGAACTTAATCAGCTCGGCTGTGCTTGTGAATAATCATTTACATACGTGAATTTTAGACACTGCTTATTGTGTCTGAGTGCTGTTGAAGGTGTGAAATCCTTCTGTTATTTATTCTGTGAACTTTGCTGTTGAATCCTGTATTTTTAAGGATTGATTTACGACAATAAATACGCATCGCTCGCAAGGAACTGTCTTGTTGCTTACGACTGCTTTTGCATAAAATCCTCGAACCCCGATCTACGTAATAATATATTTCAATTATCACTATAGTTATTTATCATTGTATGTACTCATTCTTTTGCTCTTTGCAATCAAATTATAATTTTTAATAGAAATATTGCAAAAAAGTATTGTTTCAAGATTTAGTTTCTTAGCAATATGGTTTATTATTTGTTTCATTCAGTACTGTTTATTCTTAACTATTTCAATGGGGGCCTGTTGTAGGTAGATTTTGATTTTAGTTCATACTAATTAAATGTTTTTAGTATTTAATTACATCTAATTTTGTTTATTAGATGTATTAAAGATATGTTAGGTAGTATTATATGAGGTATGGTTGCAATGCTAATTTAATTTTTTTTCAGTTGAAGGCTTCCTAATATTTCTTATTTATGATAGCATTTAGTGAATCAGTTTATCATCATTAATTTTTCTTTCGGTTCATCTACTGCAGGTTATTTTACCCATAGTTCCCATAGCAGAAACTCGCTACTGCTATCACTTTTCTGTAATAATTTTTATTTATATTTGCATTCATTCATATCTATTTAGCTTGATAATTTTCTCTCTTACATTGAAATATTTGTTTTTGTTAAATTATTATTTACTTTGAGGCCAAATTACAATTTGTTTAAAATTATTTCTGTGAACATTCATTTGAAAAAAATATTTTTAATTTTTGGTTATACTGCATTTTATACAGGGTTTTACCCTCACTAAAAATATTATAATTCTATAATAGGTGAATTTTTTTTAAAAACTTAACCCGTGCGAAGAACGGGCATTTCAGCTAGTTGAATATTTTAGTTGTATATTTAGTTGTATAGTTAGTTTTTTATCTAGTTGTATATTTTAAATCAATAATTGTATGTGATTTAAAAATTCTATTTTAATCTATATGTATATGCAGCATGAAAAATATCTTGTCAATTATTATACGCTTTTATCAACTTTGATAATTTTCAGAATTCGTTCTAAGAAACGCCGGGGAAAAAATTGTAATATTTATTCTTTTGTTTGTACTTTCTTCATTTAAAAATCTACACTATTAAAATCCGAAGGTAAACAAACGTATGTACCTATGTATGTAAGTATGTATGTATGTATGTATGTATCTATGTGCGTCTATCTTCTCACGAACCGCACCACGCAGAAACTCGCGGAAGGTACCAAAAGATCGGGAATTTTCCGGGAAAGCCGTATTGTCCGTTTAATATTCCGATATTGCAATTAGTTGAAAATATATTAATTAAAAACCTCCGAAAACCCCGTTTTTTTTCGTGCAAACTTTGTTTCTTCTCCGTTGTTGAAGCAATGTTATTGTTACAACAGTGACAAAATCAGGCGTCGAAAATCGGTTTTCAGCCAAACTTGCAATTTGTTGACGTTGCTCTGTTGTCTGTATTAACTTACTCTGTTTAAAAAAATAAATACTTTTAACATGGGACTAACTTGAAATGTATTTTTAAAATCCCAATTTCTACAATGTTTTACTTTTTTTACATATTCCTATGGATTTTCTTGGATTTAAATTTTTAAAAAAAATTATGACTATTTTTAAAGTAGATTGGTAAATTGTATATATATTTCTAGACGTTGCTAAGTTACACTGGGATGAAATATTGTAAAAGTTATTCTGAAAAATTTAGGAAATTTCGTAATTTTGAAACTTGCTTCTATTTTTATGCTTTTTCCCCCCACATAAAATATTTTAAAAAAGGCACTTTTCCCTTTCAAGGAGCCATAAAAATGCAACGAAAAAATTGCTAAAGTCACCAAATGCCAGTAACCTACGACAGAATTGACCAGTTTGCGTATGTGTTTGTGAGGCTTATGGAGCATGTTCAGAAATACTACCTTCTGATACACCACAACAGATAGTTTTCTTTATTAAAAAAAAACAATTAAGTGTGAAAAACATTCAAAATATAAGAAAATGCTAAAATGTTTTTATTTGATAGTATTATTTTCATTTTGAATGGTTTTTATGCAGTGAATTCAAGCAAATGTATGTGTCAAGGTTTACTCTCCCATACTTCTATTTTATAGTTACATATTTTTAATCAAATAACCAAACATCCAGATATAAACAGTCATTTTTCATTCATTATTTAATAAAGAGGATATAAATTTATAATTTAAAAAAAACTAAATTGGTATTGATTTGCATTATTTATTAGAAAACTAATTATTTAATAATAATATCGTACATTGTCTGTTTTTCTGTGGATAAAACTAGATTAGTTTTATAAATTTAAAATTGAAAATAGAAATATAAAGAAAGATCTTATCACTGAGGGGAAAAAAACTAAAGAATTGTATACACGAAAAAGCCTGTGTAAACTTCCGGGCTAAGCTGAGGGAAAATAAATCTGTTTCTAAAGGAATATAAATTGAAGACATTTCGGAAAGGAGATAATTTTAATGACACAAGTATAGAAATCCCTCTCATCACGCTTACACCCTAACCCAGAAGTGCCGGCATCGAGAAGGAAAAAGGAAATTTCCATTGGGATAAAGTTATACTCCTGGAAAAATCCCGTGCCACGCCGGGCTAAATGGAGGAAAAAAGACCCGTCCAATGGGACAAAGATATGGAAAAAATTGCGAAAAAGGGAATTTTAATGACAAAATATAGAAATCACTCACAACCGAGGGAGTAATGACATCGAGATGGGAAGAGGAAATTTCCATTGGCAAAAAATTATTAACTCGAAAAAGCCCGTGCAGGGTCGGGCCATGCAGCCAAAACATATGACACAATGACATAATATGGCGCTGAAATTGATTTCAGGTAAACTGAAATTTTATGACGTAGCGTTTTTGATTTAATTCATTCACTGGTTAAAAAAAAGCTTTTAACATGTGATTAACGTGAAATATATCCTTGAAATCATACTTTTACAATTACATATGTTGTGTCGTCAAATTACAGTTTTCAGACTTACTTTAATTTTATTGAGTGATTCCTTCACTTTGATTAAAAAATAACTGCTCTTGATATGTGATTTATTTAAGATGTTTCTTAATAAAAACACAATTTCTAAAACGCAAATATCTATGTTTTTTTTTTAAATTTAAATTTCGAAAAGGGATAAAACTGTTTTTAAGTATATTGGAAAATTTTTTACCTTTTCCTAAGGTTCCAATTGAAACTGAAACGGAATATTGTAATAATCGTTAAAAATTCATGAAATTTTTTTAATTTCTAACTTTTAACATTTTTTATACATAAAAATGTTTTATAAAGAAGTAGTTTTTCGTTTCGGGGATCCGTAAAAATATAACTAAAATAACTCTCAAAATCGACCCCTGCCAATAATAATTAATGGTTGTAAGCCTACCAAAGAATTCTAGAATTTGAGGGCTTATGTTGCATACGGGGAAGGACAACTTTCGGAGAGGACATAGGCAAACATATTAATTGTGTATGTGAGAAACAATATAACGAAAACAGAGTTATACACAAGAAAAATTCCGAGCATCTCTGGACCATGCAGCTATATATGGATGTAAATTAATATTTTTTTTAAAAAACTAAAACACAGTATTGTTTTTTATAATTCATTACTAAATTATTTTAAAAATCGTGCAGTGGCTGCTTTCTATTGGATAAAATAAGAATAATTTTGTAAATTATTAATGAAAAATAGAAATTTGATCTTATCCTTGAGGAAAAAAGAAATGAAAAAGAGTTTTATATTCTCAAAAAAGCCCCTACAACACCGGTTAAACGAGAAAAAAGAAATATTCTTAACAAGGAAAAGTGGAAGACATTTCGAAAAAAAAAAAGGAATTTTAATGACATAAATATAGAAATCACTCTCCTAGAAGTGCTGGCATCGAGAGGGAAAGGGGAAATTTCCATGGGGGTGAAGTGATGTACTCCGTAAGAGCCCGACCAACGCTGGGATATTCTGACGTGAAGCAGACCCACCTAATGAAGCTAAGAGAGGGAAGAAGTTTCGAAGAAGGGTATTTTAATGAAATATTAATATGGAAGTCATAAACACACCAGGAAGACTGCTTAAACTGATACGAGAAGGGGAATTTTTTAAGGCAATAATATCTATACACTTGAAAAAGCCCGTGCAACGCCGGGCCATGAAAGCTAGTCTACACTATTAAAATCCGAAGGTAAACAAACGTATGTACCTATCTATGTATGTATGTATGTATCTATGTGCGTCTATCTTCTCACGAACCGCACCACGCAGGAAATCGCGGGAGGTACCAAAAGATCGGGAATTTTCCGGGAAAGCTGTATTGCCCATTTATATTCCGATATTGCAATTAGTTGAAAAGATATTAATTAAAAACCTCCGAAAAAAACCGTTTTTTTACGGGCAAATTTTGATTTGTCTTCATTGTTGCACCAATGTTATTGTTACAACAGTGACAAAAGCAGGCATCGAAAATCGGTTTTCAACCAAACTTGGAAATTCATGACGTTGCTCTATTGATTGAATTTACTCACTCTGTTTAAAAATAAATGCTTTTAACGTGTGATTAACTTGAAATGTATTATTTAAATCCCAAATTCTAAAATGTTTCACATTTTTTTACAAATTTCTCTGCATTTCTTGGATTTAAATTTAAAAAAAAAAAAGTTATGACTATTTTTAAAGTAGATTGGTAAATTGTATATATATTTCTGGATGATGTTAAGTTAGACTGAGATGAAATATTGTAAAAGTTAATCTAAAAATTTTGGAAATTCCGTAATTTTGAAAATTGTTTCTATTTTTCTGTACATAAAATATTTTTAAAAAGACACTTTTCCATTTCAAGGAGCCATAAAAATGCAACGAAAAAAATTGCTAAAGTCACCAAATGCCAGTAACCTAAGACAGAATTGACCAATTTGTATATGTGTGTGTGAGGCTTATGGAGCATGTTCACAAAGACTACTTTCTGATACACCACAACAGATAGTTTTCTTTATTTAAAAAAAAACAATTTAGTGTGAAAATCATTAAAAATATAAGAAAATGCTAAAATGTTTTTATTTGATAGTATTTATAATTTTCATTTTGAATGTTTTTTATTCAGTGAATTCAAGCAAATGTTTGTGTCTCGGTTTATTCTCCCACACTTCCTTTTATAGTTACATATTTTTAATCAAATAACCAAACATCCAGAAATAAGCAGTCATTTTCCATTCATTATTTGATAAAAACGGTTATAAATTTATATATTTTTTTTAGGAAAACCCAATTGGTATTGATTTGTATTATTTATTACAAAATTAATTATTTAATAATAATATTGTTACGAATTTTGTATAAAATAATGTAAATAATTTGTATTTGGATGTGAAATGCCTTTATATTATTCTATATTTATTTCATGTTAAGATTGTAATATTCACAAGCAAGCAGTTCCTTACGTGAAAATGGCGATTCAATGGGAACTTGGCGATAGAGCCAAGTTGGCATCATTTTGGGCGACCAAGTTGGCAACATTAGTGACCAAATTGACGAGTTCGGGACCCTCTGGATTCTTCTAGAAATTAGTAGAGAAATCTACTAATTTCACGATCTATGACGCGAGCGCATCTTTCCAGAAGTTTCGAACAGTCACTCTAATTTCCACCAGTGAGTAGCGAGTCTGGTTTTGACTAGCGATTAGTGAACTTGCCTTGATCGTGAATAAGCATATATATACGTGTATTTTTAGATACTGATAATTATGTCTAAGTGCTATTGAAGGAATGAAATCCTTCTGATATTCATTCTGCAAATTTTGCTGTTGAATGCTGTGTTTCAAGGATTGATTTTCGGCAATAAATTATCATCGCTGTTAAAGAACTTTCTTGTTGTTTGCAACTGATTTTGCATAAAATCCTCGAACCCCGATCTACGTAACAATTTCGTGTCAGAAGTGGGATTTTATGCCAATAACAAGAGCGATGGATGAGCAACTGAAGGCTCTGTTGGAGGGCATTAATGCCTTGAAAAGTGGCCAAGAGGAGACTAGAGAGATAATGGAGAAAGGCCAACAAGCAATGCAGAAAGGTCTGGAAAGTATGCAGAAGAGCCAAGAAGAGTTGAAGGAGAGAATGCAGAAATGTCAAGAAGAGCTGAGAACTACCCTAGAAAAGAAAATAGACAGTGTTGAGGAAAAAATTAACTGTGTGAAAGACAGGATAGCAGAAAAAATGGATGAGGAAATTGGAGTTGTTGAAGGGAAAATGGGAAAGGAAATAGAAAAGATTAAAGAGCAAGTCGAAGAAAGATATGAAGAAGTGGCTGGGAATTTTAGCCTCATGTCACAAAGAATGGAAGATCTGGAAAAGAAACTTCAAACTTGTGAAAACAAGAATAATGAAATCAGGTTTGTGCCTGATGCTCCAGCAACTGTGTCTACTTCTTCACTGCCTCTGATTGCCTCTCCAATATCGGTGAAACTGTCCATCTATGCGGAAAAACTAACTGGGAGGTATACAAAACTCAATTTTCCATAATTTCAGAAGCCAACGGATGGACTGAAGGGGTCAAGGCGTGTCAACTAGCAGCTTCCCTTAGAGGAGAAGCGGCTGAAATACTGCAGACTCTTCCCGACACAGAGCGGCTGAAATTGTACTCCCTCTATAATGCTCTGGATCTTCGGTTCGGACAGAAATACTCAGAAGACTACACTCGCCTGCGGTTGAAAACAAGAATCCAGAAAACCGGAGAAAGTTTGCAAGCATTTGCCTTCGAAATAAAAAGGCTCACCAACGTAGCTTTCTCGGATTTCTCAGTAAATGTGCAAGAAATGATTTCTCTCCAGTATTTCGTCGACGCACTGAAAGATGAAGAAATTCAGAGGGCTGTAAGAATGGCAGATATTCAAGATCTAAAATCTGCCCTGTTACATGCCCTGAAATTGGAGGCCGCCACTGAAGCCAGTCCCAGAGACCGCCATTCTACCCGAGGGAGTAAAGTAGATACAGATGCATCATGTGAATCTCCATGGATGAAGGAGATAAAGAAATTGAAAGAGGAAATTCGAAATGTAATGGCTCAACGTCAGAAACAGAGGAGACGTAGCATCACATGCTATGGGTGTGGTGGAGCAGGGCACATCAGAAGTAGCTGCTCTCGAACAAATCAGGAAGATTGCAGCACCAAGTGCTGGGGATGCGGAGGAGCAGGGCATCTAAGAAGTAACTGCACTCGAGTAAATCAGGAAGATCCTCACCGTGCAACTGTAATCGAGCCTAAGAAAGTGTGTAGAAACCGAAAAGGATCCGAAAAGAGAAATGAAGATGTCCCTCTGAGAAGACCAGATAATAGTAAATACTGCTCGAGAGTCGAAGAGAAATTTAGTGTAATGGATCCAGTAATCCGCCAAGTTACAACGCTATCAACATCGGAATTGGACCCGTGGTGTGACGAGAGCGTCCGAAAAGATCAACTGGCTGATCCTGAAATTAAACCAGTAATAGAATTCAGAGTCATCTGATGAAAAGACCAGCTGGCAAGACATCGCCTCTTTCCATCCTACAACGAAGCGTTACTGGGCTCTTTTGGACTCTCTGCACCTGAGAAATGGTGTTTTATATCGAAAATGGGAGTCTGACGACGGAAAAGCATTCAGGTGGCAATTAATTCTCCCAAAGACAAGAATATCGACAGTCCTAAGCGAACTCCATGGCAGTCCAACTGGTGGTCATTTTGGTGTTATGAAGACCTTACAAAAAGTCCGAGAGCGCTTCTACTGGAACAATGTGCGGAGTGACGTTGAGAAGTGGTGTCGCACATGTGATCCCTGTGCTGTACGTAAAGGACCGAGAAAACGCACCAGAGGACGACGCCAGTTGTATAATGTGGGAGCGCCTTTCGAAAGAATAGCTTTCGACATCTTAGGCCCACTTCCGAGATCATCAGACGGCAACAACAACATCCTGGTTGTCATGGACTACTTCACTAAGTGGCCTGAAGCCTATCCTATATCCGACCAAGAGGCCCCGACTGTTGCAGAGGTTCGAGTTCAACACTGGATCTCAAGATACGGAGTTCCTCTACAACTGCACTCCGATCAGGGAAGAAACTTCGATTCTGCAGTTTGCAAGAGACTGTGTGAGATACTCGGCATTGACAAAACCCGGACAACAGCTTTAGATCCTCAGTCTGACGGCATGGTAGAGAGGTTCAATCGGACCATCCTGAACAGCCTCTCTCTCCTGGTATCCAGTAATCAACAGGACTGGGACCAGAAACTGCCTCTTTTCCTGCTTGCCTATCGGAGTGCCGTCCACGAGACCACTGGCTATTCCCCATCCCAGAGGCTCTTTTGACGTGATCTTCGTTTGCCTGCAGATCTCTTGTTCAGCCGGCCACCAGATGCTCCTTTGGCGCCTGAGGAGTATGTCGAGAAACTCCAGGCACGGATGGAGGAAATGCATCATTTGGCTAGGGAAAGAATCGGCATGGCTTCAGAGAAGATGAAGACCCGATACGACGCAAGAGCAACCGGACACGACTTTCACGAAGACGACAAAGTGTGGTTATGGAATCCGAAACGTCGCAAAGGACTCTCTCCGAAGTTGCAGACCAACTGGGAAGGTCCTTACACAGTTCTTAAAAGACTGAATGACGTTGTGGTTCGGATACAGAAATCCCCACACACAAAACCGAAGGTAATACATTATAATAGGCTAGCCCCTTACCTTGGCCAAGGAGAATAAGGTAACTAAGTTCAGACCATGGTCACAAATTATTTTGTAAATAATGTGATTTATTTAACTCTTTTCTAATTTCTTAGTTTTATTTTAGTGTTGTAATTTATGTTTGTATTTTGAGTTTATTTGCTTTTTGCTGTTGAGTATTTGTTACTTTATATTCGATTATTATGTGAATAGGTTATGTCTGTAAATATATGCCTCTTACTCAGGGATTGTACTGCCCGGGACGTGCAGTCTTTGAGGAGGGGGCAATGTTACGAATTTTGTATAAAATAATGTAAATAATTTGTATTTGGATGTGAAATGCCTTTATATTACTCTATATTTATTTCATGTTAAGATTGTAATATTCACAAGCAAGCGGTCCCTTACGTTATAATGGTGATTCATTGGTAACTTTGCGAAATATTGGCGATAGAGCCAAGTTGGCATCATTTTTGGCGACCAATTTGGTGATATTGGCGACCATGTTGGCGAGTTCGGGACCCTCTGGATTCTTCTAGAAATTAGTAGAAAAATCCACTAATTTCACGATCTGTGGCGCGAGCGCATCTTTCGAGAAATTTCGGCCTCTGCTATAAATAGAGAATCGCCGCAACGGTCAGTCTGATTTTAACCAGCGAGTAGTGAGCACTGTTTTGATTAGCGATTAGAAGACTTGCCTTGAATTTGATAAGCTCGGCTGTGCTTGTGAATAATCATTTACATACGTGTATTTAGACACTGCTTATTGTGTCTGAGTGCTGTTGAAGGTGTGAAATCCTTCTGTTATTTATTCTGTGAACTTTGCTGTTGAATCTTGTATTTGTAAGGATTGATTTACGCCAATAAATACACATCGCTCGCAAAGAACTGTCTTGTTTCTTACGACTACTTTTGCATAAAATCCTCGAACCCCGATCTACGTAACAATATCGTACATTATCTGTTTTCTTGTGGATAAAACTCGATTAGTTTTGTAAATTAAAAATCGAAAATAGAATTATAAAGAAATCACTGAGAGAAAAAAGACTGAAAAAGAGTTTATACACGAAAAAGCCTGTGTAAACGCCGGGCTAAGCTGAGGAAAAAGAAATCTGTTTGTAAAGGGAAAAAAATTGAAGACACTTCGGAAAGGAGATAATTTTAATGACATAAGTATAGAAATCCTTCACATCAAGCATACACCCTAACCCAGAAGTGCTGGAAGGAAATTTCCATTGGGAAAAGTTATACTCCTGGAAGAATCCCGTGCAACGCCGGGCTAACTGGAGAGAAAACAGACTTGTCCGACGGTGCAAATTTATGGAAGAAATTGCGAAAAAGGGAATTTTAATGACAAAATATATAAATCACACACAAACGAGGAAGTAATCACATCGAGATTGGAAGAGGATATTTCTATTGGCAAAAAATTATACACTCGAAAAAGCGCAAGCCGGGGGATAGCCAGCCACAACATACGACTCCAGGACATAATACGGCGCTGAAAATTGATTTCAGGCAAACTGAAATTTTATGATGTAGATTTTTGGATTTAATTCATTCACAAATTAAAAAATAAATTCTTTTAACATGTGATTAACATGAAATATATCCTTGAACTGATAGTTTTACATTTATATATGTTGGCGTCAAACTGTCATTCACTTTGTATGAAAAATAACGGTTTCTGATATGTGATTTATTTTAGATTATTTTTTTATTAAAAACACAATTTCTAAAACGAAAATATTTATGGTTTTTTTTAAATTTCAATTTTGAAAAGAGATAAAATTGTTTTAAAAGCGTATTGGTAAATATTTTACCTTTTTCAATGCATCCAATTTAAATTGAAACGGAATGTTGTATACCATTTTTATGAATTCACGAAATTTTGTAAATTTTTCTCTTTTGACATTCTTAATACATAAAACTGTTTTTAAAAAAAAGGTAGTTTTTCGTTTCGGGGAACCGTAAAAATATAACTAAAATAACTCTCAAAATCGCCTCCTGCTAATAATAATCAATGGTGGTAAGCCTACCAAAGTATTCGAGAATTTGAGGGCTTATGTTGCATGCGCGGAAAGCCAACTTTCCGAAATTTGGAAGGCAAACATATTAATTGTGTATGGGAAAACAGAATAACAAGAACAGTTATACACAAGAAAAATCCCGTGCATCGTCGGACCATGCAGCTATATATGGATGTAAATTAATATTTAAAAAAAAACTAAAACACAATATTGTTTTTTATAATTCATTACTATATTTTAAAAATCCTACAATGGCTGCTTTCTATTGGATAAAATAAGATTAATTTTGTAAATTATTAATCGAAAATAGAAATTTGATCTTATCTTTGAGAAAAAAAATGAGGGAAAAATAGTTTTATACTCAAAAAGCCCGTACAGCACCGTGTTACACGAGGAACTATACCTAATAAGTAATAGAAGAATTTTTGGATAAAAAGGAAATTTTAATGACATAAATATAGAATTCACTCTCCTAGAAGTGCTGGCCTCAAGAGGAAAAGCGAAAATTTCCATGGGAATAAAGTGATGTATTCGGTAATAGCCCGTGAAACGCCGGGCTAATCTGATGGAAAACAGACCCGTCCGATGGAGCAAAGAGGGGGAAGAAATTTCGAAATAGGGTATTTTAATGATATATTAAAATGGAAGTCACAAACACACCAGGAAGAGTGCTTGCTTGCACCAAGATAGGAAGGGGAATTTTTTAAGGCAATAATATCTATACACTTGAAGGAGACCGTGCAACGCCGGGCCATGCAGCTAGTCTACACTATTAAAATTCGAAGGTAAACAAACGTATCTATCTATCTATCTATCTATCTATGTGCGTCTATCTTCTCACGAACAGCGCCACGCAGAAAGTCGCGGAAGGTACCAAAGGATGGGGAATTTTCCGGGGAAGCCGTATTGCCTATTTATATTCCGATATTGTAATTAGTTAAAAAGATATTAATTAAAAACCTTAAAACGCCTAATTGTTTTACTCCTGCCGGTTGTTTACTTGGCGGAACTTCCCTTCCGTTTCGGCCCAGCGGTAATCTTACGTTTTCCACCATATTAAAATTGTCATCTAATTTTCGTGTCGAAATTAAACAAAAATAATTACAGAATCGGAAAGATCATTTATTTCGCCACGACACGGTATAATTTTTTTGTAAAATAACGATATTTTCTATTTTTTTCGAATTTTTTAAAATAGTGTTAAAACTGATGCGTTTTTATGAAAATTATTTCTAAATCGTTGGGTATGAATTACTTTTCGTGTTATTAAATCGATATTCTACACTAATTAACTTCAAGCCTTCCCCTTTTAGATCCATTCATTTAAAAAATAAAATTCCCAAAACTTTTTTTTAAAGAATTTTTAAAATGTAGTCCCAATTTTTACTTCACATTGAATAACTTCGTCATTTATGAAGGTAATCTCACAAAACCTTTTTTCCGTGTGTACAGTAATATTATCCGTAACATATACGAAGATTGAAAAAATTGCTTCAAAATTACGGATTTAAAAAAAAATTGTGATTTTCGTAAACTTGTGTTTTTCTGAGAAATAAATTAAAAAGTAGTAATTTGTACATTTTTTATTTCAAAGTACGTTATTTTTGCAAATAGTTGGTGATGTTTGAGAGCATTAACGTAAAAATTATGCCCTTAAAATGAAAGTAATGATTTTTAAAATAATTTAAAATACGTGATTTTACATTTAGCCAAACATTGGCGTCGAAAATTAGCTTTGCGCCAAAGACTTCTGACATGTTTGGCCTTCGACCGCATCTAACTCAAGGGTTACACTAAAAAAATTCTGCCTTAAACAGGGGGAAATCAGTAACTTTGGCGAGTAAAAAAAAATGCGAGTGAAAGATTTATTTTATCGTCAATTCTTCTTTATATAATTTTCAAAATTAAATAACTATATATGTCAGATTAAGATGATAAAATGCATTCAATGCATTTCTGAGATTCATTTAAAATATTTATCAGTATCGAAATTTTTGTTCTCTTTCATAAAACTTATAGTTTACTTTAAAATAATGCCTAATGTATATTTCTTTTTTTGAGATATAATTTCATAATAAAATCAAAGAATTTGCCCATTTCGAAATTTTTTTTTTGGAAATAGTCAGTTAAATAGGTATAAATTCCTTAGAAAAAAAAGCTATGTTCGTATTATATATTCTTTATTATTATTATTTTTTTTTAAATATCAAAAATCAATAAATTTTTTGCAATACATTTAAATGTAATCTTCAATCGAAATCTTTCAATCGTTATGTGAATATCCTGTGGATCCCCTCAATTAAATTCAATTTGAACCTCCCATTCATTAGTATTGCCTATTTTCACTTCTGCTGCAGGGCTGGGTAGCGTGGTTGGCTAGAGCGCGTCGCTTTCGCAAAGTATCTAATTCTTTCTTGTGTCTGGGTTCGAATCTAGCGAATTTGGTTTTGTTCGTTTCTGCTTATTTTTCCCACATAAATTAATTTTACTGATAAATACTTATTTTAACATGATCCTCTGTTATTTTAATGTACTTTTCATTTTTTTTTTTTTTGGACTTCAAAAAGGTTTTTTTCTGATTTTTAATCATTCAAAGTAATTTCTATCTTTTTCAACAATTCCTAACAAGAAGCTTTCATTTCTGTTTATTTTTCCCACGTAAATTTTCAGTGCTGCCATTATTTAAGCAAACGGAATGTCACAATTAATTGCTAAATGAATATTTTTAATCAATTTTAATGTAAAAATATTAATAAGTTATAGTTTTGTATTTTATAAATATCGATGAATTTAAAAGAAAATGATTTTTAAAAAGTTCATTGATATTTAGAAACAGTGATTAAAAAAGTAAAATGCCGAAAACTACCTTCTTTTTTTTTTGAATTTAAAAAAAAAACTTTTTTTTTTAGAAAACAAAGATTTTTTGCATATTTCATGATTTTTTCCAAAATTAATCAACATCGTTACTTTTAAATAAAAATGATTTTTAAAACTTTTAGAATCAGTGATTTAAAAAAAAGCCAAAAACTTTTTTGAACAAATTTTAATAAAACATTCAAAATACTTAAATCAATCATTTAATAATTTCTTCTATCTGTAGAATTTTTTTTATTATTATTTATAGATAAAGTGGATTTAAATTAATATATTTTTTAAAATCAAATGAATATTTCTATTATTTCCTTATTAAATTAATTATTTGTTAATAAAAAGTATATCGCCTATTATTTTGGATAAAAATACGTTCTAGAGCCTGGAATAAATATTTGTCCTCAGTGCCAGCCTAGCGGTAACTAGGCTTCTACTTCAGTTACACAGTATACCTAAGAAAGGGAGTAAATAAAGTGAGAATGATAGGTTCGCCTAAGCTAAAACTAGCTTCGGGGGTCAGGAGGTGGTGGTGGGAGGTGGAACATAGTTTCCGTATAAACGGAAAACAGCTTTTTCGTTTCGTTCTTCAATCCGAAAAGGGGGTGTTCGTTACGTTTAACAGCATGGGGGGTGGTGGAATTCTTAGAAATCAGGTAGTATCTTCGTTGCGCTATGAGGCAAATGGTACATGAGGTGAGGCTGGTTCATGAAGTTAGATTGAGAGCTAATCGTCGGGTTGTCATGATGATGGATTGCAGAATGGAAAGTTGAGGAAAGATTCGCTATTAGGGTGTGGATGGGTTCAACACAAAGTTCTTCGTGGAGAACAGATCTTGGGATGTACCTGGGAGCTCTGGCTATGACTCAAAGCGCTTTATTTTGAAGTCTTTGAATATCATTTAATTGTGTGTTACTGGCAGATCCCCAAATGGGGCATGCATACGTTAAGATGGGGCGAAGATAGGTTTTGTAAATAAATATCCGGTTTTTTAAAGAGAGTTTGGATTTCCTTCCAATCAGTACGTTCTAGAGAGACATTTTTAAGCTAACTGTAAGTAGCGATTGATTGATTAATGAAATAATGAAAACCTGAAAATTATTTTATTATTTTCGATTCCTAAAAATTATCTATTATTAAAAAATGATGACTTTTTTTTTACTCAAGCATCAAAATAGTTTTCTTTTATTGTTTAAATTTATTATTTTTTTACTAAAGCAATATTGTTTTTGATATGTCATGAATAGAGACTTGAAGATAAATCTTATATCTGAGGGGAGAGTCAGGGGGAAAATAGTTCTACACTCAAAAAAGCCACTGTAACACCGTGCTGTAGAAAGAGAACTGAAACCTGTTTGACATTAGTAAGATCTGGAAAATATTTTTTTTTTTTCGAAAAAGGGAATTGTAGTGACGTTAATATAAAGGAATCACACACATACCAGGAACTTTGATAAAGAAAGGTGAATTTCCATGGCTGTATCTTATGCATTCGAAACAAATTTTAATAAAACACTCAAAATACTTAAAACAATCATTTAATAATTTCTTCTTTTATAAAGATAATTGCATGAAACATTTTTCCCGTGTGTCGAATATTTCAAAAAATCCTCACAATTTTACTTCAATATTTAAAATAGTAGTGAAATTTGAAAAATTTCTACTTTTCTGTCTTTTTTCAACATACAACTATCTTTACAAAGGCTACATTTTCGTTTCCGGGGACTAAAAAATTGCAACGAAAGAACTGAAAACTGAGTGAGTGATTTTTTAATTCGCACTGTTCGCCTATTCGAGGGTTATTGGCGATGGACCTCGAAATTTTCAACCATGGTCAAGTGACGAGGACGACACCTGCGCTTTCACCCATCTCTAATAATTAGAACGCCACACCAACGCAAGAACAAATTTCGAAAAAGGGAGTTTTAATGACATAGTTAAAGAAATCACTCACATCGCGCACATAAGAGCTATCGGCCTGAGGGAAACACGAAATTTCCATGGGGATGAAGTTATTCACTCGGTAAAAGCCCGTGCAACGCCGGGCTAAGCGGAGAGGAAAGAAACAAAGAAATCAAAGTAATTTCGAAAAATAATATTGGAAGTGTTGAATTTGTGAAGAGAAGGGAAAATGTTAAGCGACAAGGCCATGACACGCACTCACGGGTCATGCACTCACATCGTACGCGTCAAAACCACACAAAAGTGTTGGCGTCAGAAAAAAAGGAGGAAATTAACATGGGGATTAAGTTATACCCTCGGTATAAGCCCGTGCAACGCCGGGCCATGAAAGCTAGTTTCTTAAAAAGGTTCTATATTCTTAAAATTTTTTTTAAAGGAACGATTAAGGATTTTCAATACAATCCTCTTATAATAATAATAATGCGTGCAGGAGATTACTAGGGGATAAAATCCCTTTCCACATAAAAAAATAATAATTCTAGCAGCAAAAGGAGTGTTAATACCAAGCACCAAGCAATGAAAAAGAGAGGAAAAATAACTTCTCCCTCACTAATTGAAACTGATGAGACTTTGAAATATTTTCGATATGAAATATCAAACACATCGCTTATCACCATGTCCTACAACAAAATGAGAAATAAAATTTTAAAATTATTTGCATGTATATTCATAAAAACAAATTATTGTATTTTAAAATTATCAATATCTCGTTATTTTATACGATTTTATGATAACCGCACTGGAGTTATTATCATAATATCGAACCAATGTCCAAATAATGCAATTGTCTTCTGAGTTAATTCCTCAGTCACATTTTCCTTCTAATCCCTACTTTGAGAAACTTAAACGTAGAGCAACCTTCATTTATCTATCTTATATCAAAAGACATAAATAATTTGTAACGTTTGAAACACTTTATTTACTGATAGCTAGTTTCAATGTATTGTATGAAATTATTTGAGTTACAATTACATTGGACATCTATTAAATTATTCAAACACACTGAAAATACTTTTCAATATCTGTAATAAATTTAATGTCAATTAAAATTAATTAGCCAAGTGGCTGAGTAATAGCGTACCGAGCATACAAGCTACAAGTCTGGGGTCCAAATCCTGGGCTGGGCAAGGTCGACTCAGCCTTTCATCCATGCAGTGGGTCGATAAATGAGTACCAAGAGCTTCCTTCGGAACTACACTACTTATTGGCGGCTTCTTTAAATGTGTTACGTCTACAATAAGAATACATAATACATAATCGTTTGGCGAAGTAGAACGTGAACTACTCAACAAGTATAAATGTAATTAAATAATCCATAATCGTTTGGCCTAGTAGTTCATGTACTACTCAACAAGATAAGATGTATATAATGTTTTGATTTTTGCTGTTCGATTAATAAAGAATTTTATTGGAATAAATGACGGTTTAGTTTGTTTCTTGGTGCCGTAAGATTAATTTAAAACGTAATTTAAATACGTAAAAAGGGTTTCGCGTCAGACTGATCATCTGACTGGAACATCTGCTTATGTACCTTAGCACCCAAGGTCACGAAAAATGAGTTGGTCACATTTGGGCTTGACCCTCATGCACTGTTGTACCACTGCAATATTTTTAAAATTACCTTTTGGAAATTATATAATAAGCAACTAGTAAATAATAAGCATACTTACAGAAATTAGACACTTTTTATTCAGCAGCGAAAAATACTATTAGTGAATTATTATGCACAGATTATTGGAAATTTAAAATACTCACTGATAGATGTTTGACAATCTTTTCGATTCCAGACTCGAAAGAGTGCTCTTTCGACTTAATGCGTCATTTACATCCTGCTGCATGAGGAATGTTTTCAGTTTCTAAATAATGTAAGGAAATAGAAAACGTAACAGCTAGATTGCAATATCGCGCTAAAAGTTCAATACCGGTATATTCGGTGTTTTTTAGATCTTATTAGCGGGATACCAGTATTAATATCGGTAGTAGACATTTTAGGAAAAGAAAGAAAACACAAGTATTTCTTTGTTTTATTTGCCAGTTTTATTAGAGAGTGTAAATATCACACAAAAATTATTTTTAATTTTTGTTTTATAACAGTATTTAAAGAAGCACAAAACAGAAAAGGAATATCTTATTTATTTAAATCAGAAAAAAGTGTAAATATCACTATTCAATCTGTGGTACTACTAAAAAATTTGGAAATGTGATCTTAAAAAACATAATGCATTAATTATGTTGTCATTAAGCCTGGAACGTAATATTGTGCACAAAGTACCAGATGTCGAAAACACTCTTTCACTAATTACGCTAGCTGGTAGTATTGTTAGCAATACGCGATAGACTTTTTCCAAGTATTTACCTCTAAATCTCTCATCTTCTAATAAATCGATTTCTCGTCGGATGGTTTTGGATATAGATGATTTCTGTGTTGAATTTTCTTTGTCGAATTTTTTTTTTTACTTATCGCTGATTCTACTTTTAGTTCAAGAGATAATTCCTTTTCACTCTTGCCATTAGTGTCGTAACATCTTCGATAACTATACCTAATTCTTTTGAATGTGGATAAGGTTTGTGGACAGAAAATTTAAAGAAAATTTACTGTAAACTTGATCAAATTTGAATTGGTTAGTCTCTTTTCTTCTTTTTCATTTTTATTTATAGAATCATGATGATATGTAAATACAAGCATGATGTGAAAATAAATGTGAATAACAAAATCCCCAATTAAAAAAAATTTCGAAATATTACGCTCTTTTTCACAACTACAACCGTCTTTTCAGATACGAATATCAGACTACGAATCCTGCGCGTGTGCAGTATCGCTCTGAGCTACACTCAAGAGCCAAAACATTATGACCACCTGTCAATAAAGAGTTGGCCCACCTTTGGCGCGCAACATAGCTTCAACCCGCCTTGGCATGGATGCCACAAGTCCTTAGTAGATGGCCGGAGAAAGATTGTACCAGATGTTAAGCAATGGTCACGCAAATCCGAGATATTGCGAATTGGTGGTCTTTGAACTCTGAGCTGCCGTCCCATGACATCCTAAATGAGTTCTATCGGATTGAGATCCGATGAGTTAGGCGGCCAGGGCATTCATCATGTTCCTGGAACCACTCCAACACAATTTTAGCCTTATGACAAGGGGCGTTGCCCTGTTGGAACATTCCATTTCCAACTGGAAAAACAGAGGTCATGTAAAGGTGCAACTGGTCCGCAATGATGTTCAGATACCCTGTAGCATTCATGGTCTGCTCTACCACAACCACGGGTCCCAGAGACGCCCGAGAGAACGTCCCCCAAAGCATAATACAGCCACCACCGGCCTGTGTATGACCTGTTGTACATTGAGGGAGCAACTGTTCGCCTGGAAGACGGCGTGTCCTGCCTGACACGGCTATCAGCGTGATGAATGACCAAACCGTGATTCATCTGACCAGGCAACACTTTCCCACTGATCAATGGACCGGTCGCGATGTTCTCGGGCCCAGCGCAGACGCAGTTCGCGATGACGCTTGGTCAGCAAAGGCACACGAGTGAAACGTTTGCTGCGTAGGCCCATATCCAACAGTGTCCGCTGAACAGTGTGCTCCGATACTATTCTACTTAGCCCTGCATTGTATTGGGCTGTTAGCTGAGCCACTGTCTGGCTCCGGTTTTGCTTCACCATGCTAGACAGTCTCCGACGACCTTTTTCTTTGATAGCGTGTGGACGTCCAACAACCTTGTCGTCTACTACTGGTTTCACCGTCATTCATCCCCTTTTTTTTTTTTTTTTTTTTTTTTTTTTTTTTTTTTTTTTTTTTTTTTTTTTTTTTTTTTTCATTTTTTTTTGTATAAGTACTAACAACTGTAGATCGCGAACAACCCACGAGTCGTGCAGTTTGGGAAATACTTGTTCCGAGCCTTCTAGCCATTACAATCTGCCCTCTATCAAAGTCGCTTAGATTCGCAGCCTTTCCCATCACACACAGAAGTAAGTGAAAGAATGATTCTTCAGAGACAGACAGACGCTGAACATCATTGGGAAACTGGAACGCGAAGCGTTCCTCCGTCCCATACTGATTGTGTTGTGCTCTTGCTGTTGATAGGCCTTTATGGAGATTGAGTGTTCTGATTGTTTGTTATGGATGGAGAAAGTAGGAGTGGCTAAGCAGGGTGATTTAGGTGGAATTGGAAAAAGTTTTTAGTATCTTGCTAACAGACGAGAAGCTCGTCTGCTATTGGTTGGAAGGGATTGGTGAGTAAGCACTTTATTCGCTGTCCTGGTGTCGAAGAGATATTTAAAATAAAATTAAGCAAGAAAAGAAGTTGGTTGCCTGTGTGGTTCGCTGAGAAATTAAAGTAATTGAGTAGGAAAAATGTGTGAAAATGAGATAAATTTAGATAAGAGGGGGTCATTCGCCAAGTGGGAATGACACAAAAAATTAAATTAAGGGGGATTGTAGGAGTCCAGTAGTATTCTTCTGGGTCTCTTACTATTGATATTAGGATTGTAGTTTTCTAAGTTTAAAATATTTGAATTATTGGTGTTAGGTAAATTGTCGAAAAACTTTATGGCTAAATTTTGAATGTGAGCTTTAAAGATAGGAATTTTGAGAGAGAGAACTTTATAAATTTCTTTATTTTTGGTGTATCTACAAATTTTGGTGATGCTTCTAATGATAGAGTTTTGAGCACAATTTAAAACATTAATGTTAGAATCTGCTGCGTATCCCCACACAGGACAACCATAAGTTAAAATAGGCCGCAAAACGGCAGTGTAGAGAAGTACTTTGTTGTAAAGGTTCAATTGAGAATTCCTGCTAATTAAGGGGTAAATTGAGCGTACTGCGTTCCGGAATTTATCACGCGCATGTATGATGTGTTGTTTCCATGTTAAATTTTTCTCTAGGACTAGTCCTAGGTATTTCGTACTCTGAGACCAGTGTAGTGGTGTGGTATACAGGGTAGGAGGTGTGCAAGACTTTCTCCTCCTGGTGAAGAGTACTGCTATTGTTTTATCTATGTTTATTTTAATTTTCCAGGTGTTAAAGTAATTTTCGAATAGGTGTAGATGTGCGTTGAGAGCTTTTGTGATGATGTCGTGATTTTTATAGGTAGCAGAAATGGCAGTGTCATCTTCATAAATATTAGTGATGGTTAGTTTGTGAGTTGGGATGTCGTTTATATAGATATTGAATAATAATGGACCAAGTAGGCTTCCTTGTGGAACACCGTAATTAATAGAAATAGTAGAGGAAAGAGTATTATTGACTTTAACATTGAAGGATCTATTGACAAGGTACGAATTAATTAGATGTATTAAAGCAGGTGGGAAATTGTTAGTGATCTATACTAATAAAAGAAAGAGTTTGTGTGTGTGTGTGTTTCAGCTGTTTCGTCGAAATTAAGCAATACAGAAGTATGAAACTTGGCATGTAGAAGCTATAGGTTGTTATGCTATTAACCTCGAAGAGTTTTTTTCGAAATTCGCTTTAGATTTTTTTAAAATTTAATTTTTAAGCGATTTTTCAGCTAATTCTGTACTAACCAGAGAAAAGTTTGTGTGTTTCAGCTGTTCCGGCCAAATTCAGGAACTCAGAAATTTGAAACTTGGCATGTAGAAGCTATAGGTCGTTATGCTATTAACCTCGAAGAGTTTTTTTCGAAATTCGCTTTAGAATTTTTTAAATTGAATTTTTATGCGATTTTTCAGTTAAATGGAGATATGACGTCATCAGCCATGCCAAGTCATAACTTTGCGAAAAATAATGTTTCGAGCTGTTTTGGGGAAAATTTCAACACATTTTATAGTAAATATACTTATTTATGGTTGTATTTATTCGTTTTTTAAACTCTTAGTGGAGGAATTACAGTTGTTTTTTGAAAAAAATCATCCTAAGAAAATGTTTTTTCTAAATTTTATTTTTCCGATTGGCAACACTAATTTGTTAACAGTAAACAGTTGGAAGATGCTTTGGTTTTCCAGTTAAGCCTATTATGTATTTTTTTAATAACTAAATTAAATTCGTTTAATATACACTTTTGTTTTGCTTATATTTTGAATGATTATTCCGAACCATTTATGGGTTTAGGATTTAATTTTTTTTTTCAGCTTAAAAATTTCTGATTTGTGTGTAGTCAATTGTAATTTCTGTTTTGGTTTAAGGCTGCGTCACATTTATTATTCATTTTTCATTTCGACCTTCATGTATTCATTTGATTCTTCTGTGTTGTTTCTGGTTTTAGATTAAACTGTGTCATTTATCTTCCAGAATTTCTGATTTTTTTTTTTTTGTGGTCAGAGGTTTCATGTTATAATTTTTTTTTACAGTAATTCTAAATTGAATTGGTTTAATATGCATTTTTATGGTTTTCAGTTGTTAATGTTGATTGTTTAGATGTTGTGTTTACTATTTTAGGTTAAGTGCCACGTTTATTTTATGAACTACCATTAGAGGTAATTATTTTCAATTGTTAATGTTGATTAATATGTTGTTCTAAACAATGACCCAAGTGTACGAGCTGTTGAATTTTAGGTATGATTCCCTTGCCAAGTTGTCCCAAATGATGGTGATGGCTTCTGTCTGTTCAGTTCAATTTCTTATTTGTTGTGTGCAATCCAGTATTATTGTTCGACGGGACAGAAGAAATCAACTACCTAGCACTCTGTAATCATACAACAAATTAAGTACTCCAGTTTAACGCATTTGATCAAAATACCAAATAAATGATTCTTTACAACTAACTTTTACTTGTATGCTTTTCATAATGAATTATAACACATACATATAACGCTGTTTAACAGAAAATTAATTTAAATACCTTTTTTATTATGTACATTCAATAGGATAAAAATGAAATCTTAAATGTTAAAGTAATAAGGAATTTTAAATGATACAATTGAAAAGGTAATGAATATAATATACTGAAATTTTTCTTTTGAAATATATATAGTTTATAATTACATCATTTAATTTCATAAATTGCTACTAAATATTGTTTAAAATAATGAAATTCTTTATAGAGTGGCATCTCTTTAAAGAATAAAAACAATTTGCTCTCACACAATAAAATTGCATTTCACATAATAATGTATATAGATATTTTTAACCTATTGAGGATTGAAATTTCTTCTCCATAAACTAAGTTCAAAGACTAAAAATAGAAATCAAAATAAAACAAAAAAAGAAAAATATCCATGTCTACAACAACATAAAAGCACATATGATTTTATTATTTACAATGTATTCACAATTCGAATTAGAATATAGCTATTTTCTTGTGATTTTTCTTTTTATTTATTTCATCACTTATTCTTCGTTCTTTAGCCTCTAGATTTTTTAGTAAATTGTTCTGAGCAGCCATCTTCTGTTTCATGAGTGAACAAGCAGCTTCATTTCTACAAATGGAAAAGTAAATAAAAATATTTAAAGACAGTATCCTATGTATTTAAATCAGCGATTCTTAAACTGTAGTCAACAGACCATGGGGGTTTTAAATAGGTCTAATTTAATATTAAGATTTTTCTCTTTTACACACTCTGTTAGACCTTGTGGAAAAGCTGAAAGATATGATATCCTAGGCTAAATCACTAAATTACCCCCAATTAAAAACTCTACCTTATCATGCATTTCAATAATGATTAATTAAATTTTTCTAAACTGTTTGCAACTACATAGCAATTTCAACAATGTAGTATTTTGAAAAAAATAGTAGACATAAATGCAAAGATTAAAAAGTGAATTCATAGCACGGAAAAACAGTTACAATTGCCTGCATCCCCATTTCCTAATTGAATTGCGCCTCCATGTCACCTCTAGCCAGTGATATAAACACCATTTCCTCACTAGCACCAATGAAATTGGATACCTGTGCTGCTCACTTTCCCTAAATGACAAGTGGCATCCCACAGTTAAAATTGGCAGGTTTCCCTTTGACATCTGATTCATTCTGTGTAATAAGAACTTTTCTTTTTCTTCTTTAGAGGTCAGTAATCCTGTGTTGAATTAATCGATTAAATTATGGCCGTCTAAAAAATCTGCAATTAAATTTTTATCCTCTTTTCACCTTATAATTTATTTACCAGTTTTGATCACTACTTTTTGCAATTCTTGGTTGTTTCTGGCTTAATTTGAAAAAAAGTTAAAGATACTTTTTAAAGTAGGTTAAAACCATTTCAAGTAGCAAGAAAAAGCTTTGCCTTAATAGCAAGGATTATTTGTCTTTTGGCTTCACACGTATAAGTTCAGCAAATGAACAGCAACAGCAATGCATGTTATGCTATCAGGTATTGTCAAACAAAGCCATGAAGACATCAAAATAGTAGACATCTTACTTTTAAACATGAAGAACATTAAAAAAAAAGGAACTTTGTTGTGTAGCAAGAACATGTTAAAAAAGGAACCTGGTCCAATGGTCACTTAAATATGTTGAATCTTAGTCTTCAAGGAGTACATGTTATAGTTTTTCATGTTGAAGACAAAATCAAAGCGATTGTTAAAAATTCACAATTGTGGCATCATCTCATTTTGAAGCCTTTCTCTCTACGAATCTGAAAGATTTTATCTATTTTAATTAGGAAGAAGAAACTTTGATGGAAATTACACAACATTTACTAAACTTAAAGCAAAGTTTCAGTGAAAGTTTTCTGGTCACTGAATGAAAACCATCAGAGATCCCAATGCAGTTTATATGTGTGAACAGAGTGGTCTCACACACACACACACACACACACACACACACACACACACACACACACACACACACACACACACACACACACACACAAGTAGAACAGTTAATGGTCCTCAGCTTTGAAATTGGTTTACAAAACTTCCAAACTTTTAGGTTTCCTTACAGATAAATTTTTCCTCAAAAGTTCTGATGCCTTTCCAAAATACTTATTCATGTGAAGCTCTTTTATATCTTAAAATTAAATACAGAAACTGGAATTGTATGTGTGTGTGACACTGCATATTTCAATTACTACATCTAATATAACAGCTTCATCCTTCTCATTAAAAATTTTAACTTATACAGCTAAGTACATTCTTTATTTTGTAATTTTATAAATAGATGTTTTCTTAAAGGAAAAACAAGGGTAAAAAATTTGTATAAGTAGCAGAAACAGTCTTAGAATTATTGAGAAACCTTTAAATTACTCAACCATGTGTTGGGAGTCAGTGAGCAGGGATGGTGATATACTTTCTGAAATATTATTGGGTTAAAATTTGGAACTTTATTAAATGCATTTAATTTCCTTATTTTGTACTCTGTATGATTAATGCCAGTTTACTGTTATGTTGAAATTTGAATAGTTTAAGATGGTAGTATTTGTTAAATTCTGAAATTTGATTATGATTACACATCTTTTACTAGTAACTTTCTCCTCATCATGCAGTGGAGTCACAATGGGCATTCCTTTCACCCATAGAATGTTCTAGCCAAAAGGAGACAAGGGTAATAATGTTTGGTGGAGAGCAACAGATGATGTTTTGTTTTAGTCTTGAGTGCAGTTACTATAAATTAAAATAAACACTAGTGATCCCCACAATTAGAAAACTCTTTTTTGAAGAAATTGGCCTGCTGGAATGAGTAATTCCTTCTCTTACATTTTACTCACTTGAAATAATTACAGATAATTATGTCCTTAATTCTTAATTTGAAATTATTATATATTATTTTAAGTCTTAAAAAGTACAAATTATATAAAATACATATATATAGTTATACTGCCTATATATTCTCAAGAATTATTCAAGTTTTACAGGTGTGTATCTATGTGAACAATTTTTCTTTTTGATTATAATTTTTTGCTTTGGAGAGAGGGGCAGCATTTTCTATTCTCCTCCTGGGCAGCAAAACTGCTAAAGGCGGCCCTGCAGAGAGGGGGTTTAAGATGCCAGCTTGATACATAAGGGGGGGGGGCTGCAGGGATCACAAGTTTAAGAATTGCTACTTTGAATAATTTCAAATTGGAATAAACTTTTATAAGAAAATTAACATGATTAGACTTCATGCATAAAAAACTATTGTTCTTAAAATAAATCCACAGACTTTAACTATTTACTGTTCAGAAAAGCAAATCAATCATTCCATATCAATATCATGCATACAGAATTTATTCCATTTACAAGAGAAATCCATCAATCACATTTTCAAAAGATATGTAACGTAATGTTGCTTTTATATTCACATAACAAATTTTATTTTCATGGGTCTTTTCCCCCCAAAAAAATTAGATAAGCAATTTGGAACAATCAGCAACTGTAAAATGTATTTTATACCTCTTTTATATATGGGGAGGTAAAATGATCAGATATTCTTGCAATTTAAAGAACATAGAAGTGAGCAGAATATGTGTCTGTAATAAAAAGGATGATGGCCAAGAGCAACATTTTTGTACAACTGTTTTTTATAAACAATTATAATTTTTTTTATAATATGCCTTTTAAATTGCTCAATATTTAAAATAATTTTGAATGTTTATTTTTATATGTGATGCAATTTTTATCAAATGATTATTTTTGATAATTATCAGAAATACCTTTCAGAATTTCTATTCACAGATTCCTGCAATCGAATTATTTATTTTTTTGTTTTCTTGATGGCTTCTCCCACAGAATACATACATCTGGATATAAAAAGTTTAAAACATTATTTACGCATAAATCTATTTTTTTCCTCTTAAAAGAAGAATTTCAATAAATTAAAAGATTACACTGCAATTTAAAGATTCATCTTTAAATTGCACTGAGCATTTTTAAAATTTCAGAATATTTATTATGCATGTTAAATATTTCTAATACAATATAAATTCCAAAAATTCACTTTATACTGAAATGTGAAGTAAGAAAATTCTCAGAAAAATTAATGATAATCTAAACCAGGCATGTCAAACTCATTTGATATCACAGGCCACTTGAGTTATTTAAAAAAAGTTGAGGGCCGCATGTTTTTTCAATGCTCAAAAAATTAATAAAACAAGAATTTTAGAATGATTAAATTTTTTATATAAAAAATTCAATGTATTATATATTATACACATATAATTGTTTAATATTTTAGTTTATTTTTTTAAAATATACATGTTTTATACTTTTTATAAAAAAACAAAAATAAAAATTATAATACAACATACAATTTAATATTACTTTTAGAAGATATTTGACATCTTTTTTCTTCTCTCAAAGTAAGTCATCAAAATTAGGTTGAACACGTTGAGTTGATGTAATTTTTTTAAAAATGATGATAAATATTGACCCTTTAATCTTGATCTCTCTGAATTTTCGTTACTTTTCATAAAAGAAGAAAAGTTTCTCGCATAAATAAATGCTTTCAAACATAGCCATTCATTATACGCGTAACAAATGATAACATTTTAAGAAACCAATATACGGATGAATAAGTATAAAAATCTAGAGAGAGAGAGAGTACTTAACTTCTTCAAACATTTTTGCTTCATCAAAGAATCACAATAGATTTCAATTAATTTCATTTGTAAGTTTTTATCGACAACTTCAATATCGGCAGATAGAGGTGAAATTGTGAAACAAAATTGTAATTCAAAATTCTTTTAATCAAAAAATATTTGATCGAATTCCATTTCTAACAATTTAATTAGGTGGGAATATTCTGTAAATTTTAATTTAAGTGATTTAATCAATAGATTTTGAAAGCTTCCAAAGTAAGACAAGTTTTATCTTTCTGTTTGTAATAATTTGTCTGTAATAATTTTTGTTTGAAAGCGTTAATATATCAAATAACATTGTAACAAAAGGATTTTTGCCTTGAAGCTTAAGTTAGGTTGACTTGTAATATCAACTGAGAAAGCCAGGGTCTTTTAGTTGATATTACAAGTTCATCTTTTAATTGAGCCTTTTTTCCTTTTTTCTCATCTTTTAATTCAGCACATTCATAATTTTTTGTTTCCAAGAAAATAATGATTTCCTCCAGCAAATTAAAAGATCGTTTTAACACTTTATGGCTAGAAATCCATTGAACTTTCGTACAATATGGTTGACCGATAAATTCACATTCTATAGCTCCCGGAAATGAAGTAAATCGACGATACTTAAGTTTACATGCTCGAATATAGTTTACAATTTTACTGACTATTTTAAAATATGTCTAATAAATATAAGTACATGCCCAAGAACAGTACTTGCTATGGAATAATACAATGAAAATGTTTAAAATTATTATTATCATGCTGTTTGCTTGATTCTTTTAATCTTGCAACTCTTTTAGTAATACTGGTTAAGGTAGGTGCACTATCAGTTGTAAGACTAACCAACTTTTCCAAGCAACACGTTATCTCAAAATTTCTTTAAGTGTATCAAAAACACATATTATGCATAATATATGACTCCACTCAACTATAAATCTCGACTATTTCATCGCCTCTACTGGTTACAGAATTTCGACTTAAACTTTTAGAATTTTTTATTTGTGCTAGACATAATACCGTTTCTTTTTTCGAATCTAAGCCCCACCCCAAATTCTCAACAAGTTTTGTGAAAAATGAAAAATAGTGTAAAATGGTTTATCGATATCAAATTTTGCGAAATTAAAATAAATTTAAAACTAGAATTGATAAGAAGCGAAGAATTAGTTATATTTTATCATTATTATAAACTTTTAATTACATACACGAACTCTTAATTGCTCTAAATATCCCATCCACCAAATTTTTTTCCCTTCGATTCTAAGCCGCGCCCCTACTTTAAACAGCATTAACATTGGGGGGAAAGTGCGGCTTAGATTCGAGTAAATACGGTAATTTCTCTGCTTTAATTAAGCGCTCACTAATATATTCTTGTTCAATGGTTTCGATCTGCTTACGATTAAAAAAGCGATAATATGTAACTAGTTTTTACTGCACAGTTGTCTTCAACAAATTTAGGTGGCTACGGTAACCTAGTGGTCAAGGTAACGGACTCAAGTCATTATAAATATGAATTTAAGTCTTGAACCATTAAAGTCGATGCACACGCATTTAATATGTCGAGCCTCCCATTGGTGTGGTATGGAAATTAAGAGAGGGGTGTGAGCTCAAGTGTCGTCATTTTCGCTTGACCATGATCCGTCGCCAAAAGCCCTCAAGTAGCTGAACAATGCAAAGTTTGTATTCACTCTCACTCAACAAATTTAGTGAATACATCCCCCCCCCCCATTTTTTAAGAGTTATTTCAATTCTGACAACTCGTCTTCTCAAAGATTCGCAACACACTTTGTCAGTTTGTTTTTTGATTTGTGAATTAGTGCCTTAAAAATTAAATTCCTTAACAACTGAATTACAGTTTTTAGATGTGAGGCACAATATTTTATTCTTCTTTTGAGCATAAAAATATTGCTGTTCCCATTTTTCTTGAAAATTATGGTGTTCGTCTTCAGTTCATCTTTTCTTACTCTGTTCTTGAAGTTTAATTATGTTTCTATTAAATACCTTTTTAGCCTTATATAAATAAAAACCAAAATCCACTTTCCTTCACAAACGATTGAGTAAACACTACATTTTGTCTTGGTCATCTTGGGGTTTTTAAATTTTTAAAAATAAAACTTCAACCTGCTTCTGATGTCACGCTATTCGTCTCTCGCTGATTGGAGAAAGAAAGAAAAATAAAAGTCGCATACACGATGAATCGTAGTGCAATCAGTAACAAATAATATTCACAAATGCCTTTAAAAAGGCATTTAATATAGTAAAATTAAATGAAAAAAGATTAATAAAAAATATTAAAAATAATTCTCATTTAAGGGCTATTTCTATATAATTAAATAGGATTTTCTTAAAAACAATAGATAACAGGTTAATATGTTGCAATTTTTTTTTAAAAAAACAACCCTAAAAGATTGATATTTAAAATTTTGTAAAATGTCTCTGCGGGCCGCGTGTTTGACATGCCTGATCTAAACCAACAAATGATAGAAAGTAATCAAACATAAATAAGAATTTCTTCGAAACCTAAATTTAAAAAAAAAACTCTTTAATATTTTTCTATAATAATTAAATCTTTAAATTATTACAAAAATCAAGAAATTAAGTCACAGCTATGACTAAATTCTTAATGACAGGTTTTTAAAATAATCATTATACATTATTTAGCACTTACAAAATTATGTAATTTAATAGAATGTTAAAATTATAAAATAATGTTTTGCGATATAAGAATCCATTATATAGTGAATATTATTTAAATTAGATTAACAAGTTAAATCAATTATGTGCTACTTTAAAAAATACTGACATATAAAAATACATTACTTAAATGTAAACTGTCTTTTTATGTTGAACAAAAATAAGGACAAAAAAATTAAGTTCCTAACTCACTTTGAATCTATTAAATGATGATCCCAAAATAAAATCAAAGGTCAGAACTTTTTCTTATAAAGTCTTCATTTTAAAATCTCATTAAACTCAAAAAATAAAAAAAATCAAAGCTTAAGTAACACTTAAATCAGACAAATATTAATTTTATGCTTTTTACAGAATTTACACTGCAATTAATTTTTTCCACATCTCACTTGTTAAAATGGTTATAAATGAATAAAAGAAAATTTTAAAAGTTTTCTTATAAATACTATTAGGTGAATTAAGAAGAAAAAAACTGGATGCAATTATAAAATGTCCTGAATGGATTGAGAAAAGAAGATTATAACATAGTCTACAAAAAAGTTTTCATGAATTTCAGATTAATTTTCAAAATGTTTCACTAAGTATGTGATATTTTAGAATAGAAATTTAAGGAATAAAAAAAACATTTATTTTTCAAAGTGAAAATATTTATCAAATGTGTCATATTTATAATTATTAACAAAAAATGGTTTTCCTTAAAGAAATAGTATCTACAGACCTCAAAATTTAAATCAATGGCTTGAGACTTTGACCCTGTACCATTACTTTCAGAAGCTTCAGTAGACGTCCTCTTTCGTAACATGTCTCCAGACCTTTCTAAAATTATAATAGTACAACATAACACTCAATAGTTCTAATTTTGAACAGCAATTATAAATTAATTGTTTATTTAAGTATATAATATTTCACTATTAAATTAATTTTTAAAAAGAAAAGCAAATGGATGCCTTTCAGCTTATTTTACATTATAAGTTATTATTTGAATACAGTATTTTGAGTAATTAAAACATTTAAATAGAAGCTCAAAGCATAATTAATATAGTTTACTGAGAATATGCTATGTCATATGTGTAAAGAGAATAAAGATTTGATTATATGTCATTTATTCTTTATAATTTATTATAAGTCACATTTATTCTTTATTTCACTGAACTTGCATTATTCTTATTACTAGATTACACAATCAGCATAATCAGAGGAAAAAATATTGCATCCAATATGTAACACAAATTGAAGTGCCTGAAAATATATAAGCAAAAGCACTATGACCTTTATTGACAAAGATTAAAAAGTTCCAATCACAATATTTAGTATACAATATCTAAACTGAGTCCTAGAGTTCAAAATCACTATCAAATAATAAGAATAGAGTAAACACAACCAGTACTGCAATAACCATATTGTATTTTTTGAAAATTTATTTTTATTAGAATTGAAACAATAACAACAAACAATTGAAAGAAACCTACCATTATTCCTAGAAAGATTTTTATTCAGAAAAGCGAAGACAGAGCTTTCTGGGTTCTCCTGCGTTTCTATATTTTTACTCCTTTGTTCTTCCTTTTTTTGTTCTGAACAGAATCTATCCTCAACAGATTGCAATCCTACAGCTTCACGCATTTCTGCACATTTGTCTAATGATTTACCTGAATAAAATTCAATTGAAAATTAAGAAAAATGCATAACATCCTAAAAATTTGATTCATTTTCCTAGATTAACAATACAAATTTTAAAAGTTAGAGTAGGTATTACCTTTAGGTAAAACTATTGCTTCCACAGGTTCAATTCTCCCATCAGAATCTTTACCCAGTCCTTGTCTGTAAAAATAATGACACTCGGAAATAAAAATTTTAGATGTAAAAAAATCAAACAAAAAATCAAAAAGGAAATCTTACATAAAAGTCTTCTTACCCCCAAACATAACCCATTTTAGCCATGAGTTTTGATCCAATTCCCTGAAAGGAAAAAAAAAAGACATTAAAATTATTAGATGAATAAATTCTTACATGTTTTATTTAGAGAAATTTATTGAAATACTAAGAAATAACCTTTAATATATTTAATTCCGTTATTTTAAATTTTGCTTTAGATTACTGAAAATAATTTCAAACCAATCCCAATAGAAAATCATGGACGGAAAAAAAAATACATTCTACAGAATTTTTTTTTTTAATGCAGCTTTCATTTGCATGATGAAAAGAGAAAAAAATTCAAATCATTGAGCAGAATCAAGGCACAAGTCCTACAACTCCCCCAATTAAAAAAAAAGAAACCCCAATTTTTTTTCTGTTTTATTAAAGAAAAATATTTTAGATTTCCCCCAAAAAGAAATACTAAATGTTAAAATTAGCCCATTTTTAATAACATTCTTCATACCTTGTAAGTGATGAAAAGTTGTGAATGTTAAACCTTTAAACGTATAAAAATGGTACATCAAGCATTAAACATTTTTTCATATAATTAAACAAATTAATTTTTTAAAATTGCAAGTATAATGAGTTTTTTAACAACTTAAAATAAAAAATAACTTTTCCCTTTTATTGTAAAAGTTTTTTTTTAAAAAAATTTCATAAAATACTTTAATTTGTATATTTTTTTAGATTGATACGTTTAATTATTCTAACAAATAAATAAATAATTGAACTGAAGATAAAATAAATATTCACTACTTTTGATTTTGAAAATGGAGTTGAATTTTGTAAAGTCTGATAATTCACTATGGAAATAAGAAGAAAGGACACAGATTTACTCTGCATTATAAGTTTTTATTCCATTAATATAAGTTATACAAATTGCAAAAATATAACCTTTAAATTTTAGTAAAATTAAGTAAAGTCTGACCTTTATTTAACGCAGTCACATTCATTATATAGAAAATTTCTTATAAAGAGGTTCATCTTTCAATATACTTTATAAACCACATAAAACAAATTTTAAATTCATAAACACTATATATTAAAAAAAGTAATTACTCACACCTATTCGTAAATTAATATTTATTTATTTTATATATCTTACCCATCAAAAAAAAAACTACAAGGGAAACATGAAAAAAGAATGTCGAGGAACATACTACATTTTCAACATTAAGAAAATAATTTTATATTAAAGAATTTTAAAGACATTTTCTGATTAAAAATATACAAGTAATCTTAAATATACAAGGGCATTTCGAAAAGTAAAGATACACCGTATGCCAGAGGAAAAGAAAAGTTTTGGCGAGTAAGTTGGTAACACAGGTGTTAACCTTGAACCGTTAGCTTTCTCCTCGTGGTCATTCGGCATTTCAACGTTGATTCTGGTTGGAGTAGGTCGTGTTTAAAATGGCTGCGCCGATTCAGAATCCCGCCAAATGCAAAGTGATATCCGTCATACGTTTTCTTCATGCAAAAGGTCAGCGAACAGCGGATATTCACAAAGAAATCGTTTCTGTTTATGGGAACATTATGAATCGACAAAATGTAATGTAATGGTATCGTCATTTCTCTGAAGGTAGGACCGATGTTCATGACGAACAAAGAACAGGTCGGCCATCTGTGATCTCTGATGCCCTTCTTCAGAGAATGGAGGACGCAATTTGTGTGAATAGACGTCTCAAATTGAAAGAATTGCATCAGATCATACCGAAAGTTTCAATGACAACTCTTTATGAAGTTGTGACTGTCAAGTTACAGTACAGGAAATTATGTGCGCGTTGGGTTCCAAAAATGTTAACGGAAGAACACAAAAAGAAAAGGATGGGCTTTGCACTCGACTTCCTCACATGCTATGCAGAAGCAGGTGATGAGTTCCTTGATCACATTGTGACAGGTGACGAGATATGGGTTTAACACCATACACCTGAATCCAAGCAACAATCAATGCAATGGCGCCATTCGAATTCACCAAAAGCCAAGAAATGCAAAACTTTTATTTCAGTGAAAAAATCATGGTTTCTGTTTTTTGGGACAGACAAGGCATTCTTCTGTTGGAATTTATGCCTCCCGGAACGACAATTAATGCTGCTGCATATTGCCAGATTTTGAAACGTCTTCAAAGGGCAATTCAAAACAAACGCAGGGGAATGCTGACTAATGGAGTCTGCTTGCTGCATGACAATGCTCAGCCTCACACAGCGCTCGTAACCAAAGCACTACTCAAACAATTCAAATGGGGAAGTATTGGACATCTGCTATATAGCCCGGATTTTGCGCCCAGCGATTTCCATTTATTCCATTACCTGAAGTCACATCTTGGTGGAAAATCATTGCAAGACGATGTTGAAATGTGGTTGCAGCAACCTTCTATGACTGTGGGATACAAAAGCTTGTGCACCGACTTAACAAATGTTTGGATAACAGGGGTGATTATGTCAAAAAATAATAAATAATCCAGTTAATAAAATGCAACTGATGTTTTCTAAATAAATGGGCTTTTTTTAAGGAATGCGAGTCATTGTATCTTTACTTTTCGAAATGCACTTGTACATTATTTTATAACTAGAAATTCTAAACAGACATTATGACATACGTCCTTAAATTTAATTACTCATAAAATCTGTTAATTTTGTTTCAGGTTTTTTTGTTTCATAATACACTTCACATCTTTGCAATACACTAAAAATTCCTTCAGGCATATTTTTCAGTGTCATTCCTTAAGTTTTTTTAGCCATCCATTGCTACCTAGAAATTGGTTGAATCCCAATGCCTTCGCAAATTGAAGAGCATTCTCTATTATGAAAGGTCCAGAGATGGGAACATTTTTATCTCACTTTGTGTGTATTCACTTCAAAACTGCCTCATTGACATCTTCATGGATACATGTTCTTAAATATTTTGAACAAGAATTCGATAAACTAAGTTTGTGACAAAACTTTTCTTAAAATTTTTTATAATAGTTGATAAGCTGTTTGGAGGAATACCAAATTTTAAACCAATATCCTTTTTCTTGATGCCTTTATCCACTTCCTTAAGAATTAAAATTTTTTTGCTCAAGCACTTATATTTTGACATTTTCAAGCTACAAGAAAAGAAGTTACCAGTACCACTGATCAACACTACAAATGAACAGAGACTAGTTCAAAGACATGTAGACACAAGACAACTCCACTGAGAATGAAAGGGGATACCGAAGATGTTTCTAGTGAACTAGACAATGAGGGTTAAAAGTTGCATTTTTTGGATGAAATGTCCAGAATTCTATTGCTCTCAGCAAGTTAAGCACCTAATAAAGCTAGTTCAAGATTTATGACTACCATAAAATATGTTAAAAGAGAGAATAACTTGAAATGACCAGAAATACTTTTAAAATAGAGAAAAAAAATTGAATCACAAAGAAAAAGTTCGTTATTTAGAAAATGCACTTCGCTATTGGAAGGTTATTTGCAAAAGAAATCATGAAATGTTCTTGGTTCCAAGAAAAATTAGCTATATAGAAAAATTTGCAATATAGAGGTTCGTAAGATGGAGATTCAACTGTAATTTAAACTTTTATCATTTGTTTTACTTTAAGATATATAATTTTTAGATATGTTCTCTCAACATTTGGGAGGTACATCCCAGTTTATTTGAAAATAATCAATTTACAAAAATTTACTTCATAAATTTAATACCTGGACAATTTCAAGTAGTGCTTCATTCTTTCATACTTTTTATAGAAAAAAATAAAACAGAAAGCTGCAACATGGTATCCCAGAAATTAAAATAGTTACGTAGCTTTGAAATGAAAATCTTTGTTAATCTATGAGGTGTAACACACACATGCACACACACTCAAATGAGACTAAGAGTGTAGCTTGATAAAAGAGTGGAGTTGGCAACAACTGATTTGGTGACATCATCCTAGACAACCCCTCCATCCATATGGTCAGTTTCAACTTAAATGATCATGCTGGTTGGGAGTACAGCCTTCATTGAGTGAACACATGCAACTTCATTCTGTCGGGAAAATGTTTAATGTAAAAACCAAACAGCGAATCAACATTGTTTTTAGCGAAACTTACGAAATCAGCCACAGAAACATTTCAAATTTAACAGAGGCTTATGGAGATGAAACTCTGCCCCATGCACATGTGTTTGAATGGCATAAATGGTTTTCAGGAGGAAGGGAGAGTGTGGAAGGTGATAAACATGTTAGGCCAAAAATTCAAGGCAATGTTAATTATCTTCTCCAACATTAATGAACACTACTACATAGAAGTACTAAAAAGACATCGCAAAAAAATAGGAAAAAATGGCTACAGTTGAGGAGTGATGGATGGGTGTTACCCCAGGACAATGCAACACATGGCCCTATCTGTCAAGCAGTTTCTGTCCAGCAAAAATACTACTGTGATGGGTCGTTCTCCTTATTCACCTGATTTGACACCATGCGACTTTCTTTTACTTTCTACAGTTAAATCTTGCTTAAAGGGAACCTATTTTACCTCAGTTGAGGAGGTTCAGGCAAAAATGGAAAATCTCCTGAAGGGTCTTCCAAAAACCATGTTCCAGAACTGCTACCAGCAATGGCAGCACCAAAAGCAGAAGTGTATGAATATTAAAGGGAACTACAGTGAAGGTGATACTGTCATGGAGAAACAATTCTGTAAGTACTGATTTATTAAATCAGTCTCGTTTTGTGTGTGTGTCACACCTCATATAACATAAACATTTTCTTCTTTATTATTTTTTAAAAGAAAATAAAGATACTCTTTTCAAAAACTAAACAAACCTTTGTGTGTTGTTCCCACTGACCAATAGGAGTACTTCCAGGCACTGTCTGATAATTCACTTCTTTTGGTATAATTGATGGATCAAAAACTTCTGCTTGATAAGATATATCTTCATCAGAGCTGCTGCTTTCATCATCATCTGATAAGGATAAATTACCTGGAAATCACATGCAAATTAAACTATTAAATACAATTAATTTTGGAACAATCATTAAAAAATATACAAAACTGAATAATATAAACACATGAAATGCATGTCAGTTGCAGAGAATTTTACAAAATACAGTGAATGCATGGATATATAATCATGTGTGACTCATATTAAAATTGAACTTCAATTTTCAAGGCACATGCAAAGTAAATTAATGTAACGTAACACTATACAAATAATTGTTTGTACGAGGGCATTTCGAAAAGTAAAGATACAACGTACGCCAGAGGAAAAGAAATGTTTTGGCGAGTAAGTTGGTAACACAGGTGTTAACTTTGAACCGTTAGCTTTCTCCTCGTGGTCATTCGGCATTTCAACGTTGATTCTGGTTGGAGTAGGTCGTGTTTAAAATGGCTGCGCCGATTCAGAATCCCGCCAAATGCAAAGTGAGATCCGTCATACGTTTTCTTCATGCAAAAGGTCAGCGAACAGCGGATATTCACAAAGAAATCGTTTCTGTTTATGGGAACATTATGAATCGACAAAATGTAACGAAATGGTGTCGTCATTTCTGTGAAGGTAGGACTGATGTTCATGACGAACAAAGAACAGGTCGGCCATCTGTGATCTCTGATGCCCTTTTTCAGAGAATGGAGGAAGCAATTCGAACGAATAGACATCTCAAATTGAAAGAATTGCATCAGATCATACCGGAAGTGTCAATGACAACTCTTTATGAAGTTGTAACTGTCAGGTTAGGGTAGAGGAAATTGTGTGAGCGCTGGGTTCCAGGCGGCAACCTTCTATGACTGTAGGATACAAAAGCCTGTGCACCGACTTAACAAATGTTTGGATAATGGGGGTGATGATGTCGAAAAATAATAAATAATCCAGTTATTAAGATGTAACTGACGTTTTCTAAATAAATGTTTTTCTTAAGGAATGCGAGCCATTGTATCTTTACTTTTCGAAATGCCCTATTACTTATTTTAGTTATTACATATAGTACATACATAAAATAAAAAGAAACAAACTAAATTAAAAAGATTTACTTTTGTTATACCTAATTTGTTCCACAAACACACACAAAAAACATTGAATTTATGATTTTACCTTGTATAAATGGAAGATTAAATAAAATTTTACTTTTTTATAGTAATTTCTACATAGAACAATATGTACTGTGTGTAATGTATACTTTTAACATAAAAAATAAGATCAAAATTTATGGGTCCACACAATACGCCAGATATAAAACTGATAGCTTTAAAAGTTAAGAAAAGAAGGCCATAAGAAGGAACTTGACTTCTACATATATTGTCGTAATTTTGAAAAAAGTTCAAAATTATGGCCATCCACGTCCTTTTCTACATAAGGAGTCTTGCAATCCAGTACCAAAAAGATGGGCAAGTAGCAAAAGAACTCCATAGTTATCTTGAGAGCAAATAAACAGAAGGGAGGGGATAACCAAAAAGATGCTCCATGGTAAATTACACTCATGTCCATAAATTAAGGATAATTCAGAATCACACAGAAATTGAACTCTAAAATAAAAATTTCACCTGTAGAATTATCACACACATCTTGAAGAATATGCAAATTACAGGAAACCACCAGATGGCACGGATAGTACATCACAATGACGAGAGTGTAAGAGAGGGGTATATAAGGAATGGTGGCAAAGAAGTAAAATTGTTCACAAGTGCTTTAAAAGCCTTTCAGTGCAACAACCGCATAGTTATGGCACAAAGGAAGCATTTGGATGATTTTTTACATGGTAGAATTATCGCACGACTGGAATGTGGACGTACCCAGCTGGAAGTATCCGAGGAACTTGGAATTGCCCAGAGTGTCATCTCCAGGCTTTGGCAACGATTCCAAGATGATGGTAATGTGAGTAGATGCTACAATACAGGTCGCCCCGAGTTACAACGCCGAATGAGGACCGGTATTTGACAGTTACTGCCAAAAGAAACAGATGGAGCACAGCATCAGACCTATCTCATCAGCTCTCTTCAGCTACCGGTACGACAGTTTCAAGGCAGACTGTGTACAGACACTTAGGGCACATTGGTCTATATGCTCGTAGGCCTGTCAGATGTGTTCCCCTTACCGCAACTCACTGTCGCCTGCGATTAACCTGGAGTAGAGAGCATACATTGTGGATACCGCAACAGTGGTCTCGTGTGATGTTTTCCGACGAGCCCAGGTTTAGTTTGCAGTCTGATTCTCGCCGGACTTTCATATGGAGAGCGCCAGGTACCCGTTACCACCAAGAGAACACCATTGAACGACACAGTTACGGTGGTGCAGGATGGCTCGTTTGAGGAGGAAATATTCTTGGTTCCAGAACTGACCTGCATGTTCAGAGTGTAACGATGACAGGCCACATCTATCGAGATGTCATTCTGGAACAACATGTATGTTTGTTTCGGGGGGCCATGGGTGCTGAATTTCTGTTTATGAATGACAACGCCCGTCCTCACCGTGCAAACATTGTAGACAAATGCCTTCAATCGGAGGATATCACCTGTATGGATTGGCCAGCATACTCACCGGACTTGAATCCAATAGAGCATGTGTGGGATATGCTTGGCCGACGAATTGCAGCCCGTCAACCCCCTCCCACCTGTCTACCGAAACTTCGGAGGGCATTGCTTGATGAGTGGTGTAATATTCCCCAAGATCTGATTGATAATTTGATACTCAGCATGCGTAGGCGTTGTAAGGCCTGTATTGCATCGTCCGGGAGACATACTCCGTATTAACCATCATACTAACCATGTTATACTGTTTTTTGTAAATAGGTTCTTTTTTGAAATTTGCTCCAGGGAGTAAAAATCGCAATTTTTATTAATTATGTCAAACATATAGCATCTTTTTTGCTCTTCACCTTTTGTTTAATAAATAGACTTTACAAATAAGCCAAATTTGTTTTGCTTCTGTCTCTTTCTTTGCCTGAACTTCATTATCCTTAATTTATGGACATGAGTGTACAAGGATAGCACAGTGGAGAATCAGTTATGCCAATTTTTAACAGATAGGCCTGCAAATAACCATGCCTGGTGATGAATCTTAAAACATGCCAGTCCCTCTACCCTAGGGAGGACAGAAAGAACATGGCTCTGGTCATCGAGTAGACAAGCCCAAGATTTATCATCAGCCAACTCTTTAAAAGTGGATATTCTTTTATGTTGATTTTTATCCCTGAGAAGTTGCTTGGCTTTTCCAAAAGGAATAGGTAGACAAGGTGGATGCAGCATCAAAGCCTCTTTGGCCTACTTGCTGGCTCGTTCATTTTTACATGTTGAAATAAAATAATAATTTAATCTCAATAATTAAAATGAATGACATATCTAACAATCTTTTATATTATTGAATAACATGAAAAAATCCTCCTACTTGTCTTTCATTATATCCTTCAATTCTATTTCCTTTTTGATGTGTAACATCTTTCCTCTCGGTTGCTGGCTATTTGTAGGAGTGATTTCGTGAAAAGGGATGGAAATGTGTAACAGGAAGTCGGAGAAGTGCGTGCTATTTGATTTGGCCAATCAACATGCTTGGTGGTGTCTCTTCGCTGCCCTTGCATCAGGGTCCAACTCTAGTGGCCATCAAGCAACCAGCCTTTTTTTATTTTAACTAACTTTATTTTTAACTCGGTTTTGATTGTGCTTGACTCTAAATCCACTTCACACATACCACTTTTACCTATTTAAATTACGTTTTAAATTAATCTTACGGCACCAAGAAACAAACTAAGCCATCATTTATTCCAATAAATTTCTTTATTCATCGAACATCAAAAATCAAAACATTATATACATTTTATCTTGTTGAGTAGTACATGAACTACTTGGCCAAACGATTATGGATTATTTAATTACATTTATTCTTGTTGAGTAGTTCACGCTCTACTTTGTCGAACGATTATGTATTATTTATTCTTATTGTGGACGTAACAACCACAGCAAGTCTTATTAGACTTCACCCAGGATAAACTTGTGATCCTTACACTCAATTGTCAGTCTCAGTGCTCACCAAACAGATTTCGACACAATTGTACTCTACAAAATTGTACGTTACTCATGTTGGCAGAGATGAGTTAAGATAATGAAGAACGTGTTTCGATACCTAACTTCGATTGCTGTGTGCAGTTTAAACAACTGGGCCACAGAGCAACTGGTGTTGAGAGAGAGTGAGTGAGAGAATATTAACGTCGCACTGATTAGCAACACGAGGGCTTTTGGCGACGGTCTGCGTAATTTTGAACCATGATCAAGTGACGCGGACGACACCTGAGCTGGCACCCCCTCTCCTAACTACCACACCACACCAACGAGAGGACGTTTGAGCTCTCAACAGATTTAACATGCATCGCTCCCCTACATGGCGGATCTTTAGTGGTACTAGGATCGAACTCATGACATGCTAGCCATGATTCGATGCCTAGACCACTCTGCCCGCAACTGGTGTTGCAATCTATCGCAAACAGAACTCACACGTGGAGACTCCTCATATGGACATTACTTATCGTCATACAAGTGGACTGGATATTGTTGGTCAAGATATTGGGGATATATGTGCGACAGAATGCTTCTTTGAAAATGGACAAAGTGATTTTGGTGGTTGTATATATTTCTCCAAATCAAACGGTTCAAAAAATTAAAGACTTCCTACATCTTGCACTTTTACCATATACCAAAGATGGTTCTGCTTTTTGAAAAAAAAACCATCACTCGCTTCCCATGATTTTGAGTGGTGATTTTAACGTTTACTTCAGTTTGCCAGAAACAGAGCCACTCATGGCTTTTTTGAATGATGAGCTCAAGCTCGAAATAAACACAAATCGAAATGTTTCGACAACTAACAGTGGTACTGTTATTGATGCTGTTTTTCAATGGTTTTTAAATACTTTGAAATCACAAGTATATGTGTCAGATTTTAGTTTTCATATGTCTATTGCATCTTTGCTCTTTCCCAAATTGAACAAGAATAATTATTTGATAAAAAAAACTGCTATACTCCTTGTATTAATTAAATAAAATTTTCATTAAAGATATAATTATTCGATAGAAAATTATTTCCAATCATACCTGATTCAATTTTTTCAGGATGTATGTTAATATTGTGTATTTAACATGATAACATGTCAGATGTTACACATTGTATGCGACTACTGTAAGGCTTGTTTTTTTTCTTCAGCATCACTCTTACTATGGTCCATAAATAAATAATCATCTTTCATTCCATCTTAATTGTTAGATATACTACATTTTTTACATGTCTTTTTAACTGTCAGATTTAATCATGCTTTAATTACCAACTAACACCATCTACACATCAAAAGTTAAGAGCTTTGTAAAAAAGTGAACATGTTATGCAGTGAATATACCTAAAAAATTGCAGACTGAAAGTACAAGTGTCCATTATAAGCCAGAAAATACAGTATACATAATATTTTATAATACAATCTTTCCAATTAACTCTTTTAATGAGTATATAAAGAAAAAACTCAATATATATATAATGATACAAATTTTGTATAAAATAGTGTAAATAATTTTTATTTGGATGTGTAATGTTATTACTGTAGGTTATATTTATTTTATGTTAAAATTGTAATATTCACAAGCAACGCCGTCCCTTATGTTATAATGGTGATTCAATTGGAACTTGGTGATAGAGCCAAGTAGGCATCATTTTTGGGCAACCAAGTTGGTAACATTGGCAACCATTTTTGGCGAGTTTGGGACCCTCTGGATTCTTCTAGAAATTAATGGATAAATCCAACAATTTCACAATCTATGATGCAAGCAGATTTTTCTCGAAGTTTCCACCAGGCACATAAATAGAGAGATACTTGCTGAAACAAGTGGGTATTGTTTTGAATAGCAATCAGTAAACTTGCCTTGACCATGAATACCAATTAGCCCGGCTATGCTTGTGAATAATCTTTTTCATACGTGTATTTTAGACACTGATAATTGTGTCCGAGTGCTGTTGAAGGTGTGAAGATCTTCTGAAATTTATTCTGCGAATATTGCTGCTGAATACTGTATTTCAAGGATCAGATTTTGAACAATAAATTTTCATCGCTCTTAAAGAACTGTCTTGTACTTTGGACTGATTTGCATAAAATCCTCGAACCCCGATCAACACAATAATATATATATGTCGCTTAGCCTGGCGAGTGGTAGTTATTTTTTGTTGAGATATTATTCTGAGAGTAAGGGTGTATATAGAGGATGTTGGATTCATGAGGCATCATCTTGTTAATCCACTTTATTTCCCATTTATTTACATAGCATTTTAACGATACAGGAAGAGGACACAAAACACAAACCAAGCTGCAGCCAGTTACACATATTAAAGGCAGACAGAGAACAAGAAAGGCGGAAAATTTCCAGAGGTCTCGCTATTTATATTAAGCATGAAATCACATGATCTGGATGAGTGGATGGATGTAATTCAAAAGATTCCCGTTAGGGGACTAGTTAGTTTATTAGTTACATGCGTGTCCTAATGGCCAGGATCATTACAAATTAAAAACATGTTCAAGATTAAATTACAGGGAATTATTACACACATATATATAAATGAAAAAATAAAGTATATTTTGATAACATTTGCAATTGAATTATATTTAAAAAAAAAGAATATTAATCTCATTGCAGTAATAACAGTAATATTTTATACCTAAGGGTAGAATTTCATGAGCATCTAATAATTGAGTGTTCCCTGAATTGATAAACTTGATACAATACTTCTGATCTTTTAAACAATTTTCTACCACAGCTGTATACCACAAACCATCCTTATATTTGGCTAAGCATTTTGAATCTCTTTGAACATTGCTGGAGGAAGAAAAAAATATTCCTTTATTACATTTGTGCTTATACAAGATTCTTTTTCTTTTAGATTTATTCACATTAAAAGTGATTGATCTTAATATAACAATATTATTCCTTCTCTCTAGTTAAAAGAATGTATTTTCATAAATACATTTGTGTAAATCACTGGAACAAAATATTAAACATTTATTCATCAATTAAAAATAATTTTAGCTAGTTATATATAATGCAACATAAATTTGCATATTAATTTGTTCAACATGTAAAACAGTCAGAATATAACTATGATTTCAGCAAATCTTGCAGTAAATGATTATAATACAGACTATCAATTTAAAATTTCATTTTGACCTCTTTTTATATTTTCCAACATATAAAAAAAAATCCTGTTTTAATAAATGTCATATGAAATCTATGCTGGTATTGCATTCTCAAAGTTTTGACATTGCAGTGTATGCAAATTTTGATGAACAGAAAAATGGAAATAATATAATGGAAAAACAAATTTTAGAATTTAAATATACAGTGAAAAAGTATAAATTCCCTTTTACATAAATCTATGATTAACAAATGATTTTATTGGTGGATGAGTATTTGAACAACTAATTACGAATTTACACATTCACTAACAACAAAAATTTTATCTCATAGATTACTTTAAAAACTATTGTTTAGGCTTCATTCATCTAACATGAGTATGAATTGATAGAGAGCAAAACTGGACATTGGAATTACAAAGGCTAAATATTACAGAAAATATAAAAAATAATTTTAAGTAAATTCTATGAGCATGCACACAAGGTCCTGCAATGAAACCTCAGCAGTTTCAAAAGGCAGCAAACAAACAAAAACAAGATACAGAGAAAAAAATTTATTTGTGAACAACAAATACGATGCCATTTTACATTAATGAGTTTTAAAAATTATGTCTGCTAAATAGCATCCTCCAATGGTGACACATTGACGAAGTCTTTCCTGAAAGTTGTCAATTGCTCTTTATGTCATTTCCGGTGGAATGACAACCACTGCCATGGGTGATTGCCTCCTTTAGTGCTTGCAGGGTTGTAGGGTGATGTTTGCACACTTGCGCCTCAAGTGTCCTCAAAGAAAAAGAGTCACAAGGTAACAAATCAAGTGATCTTAGGGGCCAGGCAATGTCTCCTTGCAAAGAGAGAAGATGTCCAGGAAACAACTATCTCAGAATGCCCAGCAAACACCACGAAATGTGAGCTGTAGCTCCATCTTATTGGAACCAGATTTCTGCTTCTTCATGGTCCCCAAGAAACTGGTTTAACTTTGGTTGGAGGAAGATTTTGATCATGTGACAATAGCGATCTGAAGTAACCGTTACCGTAAGCTCATGTTCTTCGAAAAAATAAGGACCCCCCCCCCACACCAAACTATCACACAAGGACTGTGAAGTGGTTGTTCATGAAGCAGCTGAGGGTTTTCTGCTTCCCAGTAGCAAAAATTTTGTTTATTTACAGCACCTGACAAGTGAAAATGGGCCTTATCAGACAAAATCAAAACATCACCAGGGGGAATGTTCTGAAGAATGTCTTTACACGCAGTAATGCGAGTTTGAAAATCTTTCTTAATTCATGAGTAACCATCATTTTGTATGGGTGCATGTGAAGATCTCTGAACAGTATTCTTCTTACACTCCTATTAGACAATCCCTAGGCAGCTGCATCTTTAACTGCTGAATGCTTTGGAGATTGCTCAATGCATGTTCTCTCACACACCACGTTTTCCAGCATTGTTACGGTCCGAGGTTGGCCAGGCAGTTTCTTTATCGGTGATGAACGAGTTGCTCTTAAGTTTTCTAACCAAACGCAGATTCCAGAATGGAATCATGATGACCAAGTTCAAACCAAATGCAAAATGTTCACTGAGTAGTAATCACAGAACCATCATTATAAATATACTCCTCCACTACAAATGCAAGATGCCCACCATGCCATTGTGACTACTGCAAATCATGCGTTTACTACTAGCGATCTAGACCCCGTCCACCCCTGCATGCTTACACAGCACCCTCTTGAAATACAGGTTTTTTTGCCGGACCCTGTATAATCTATGAGTTATCAATTCTCATTACTTTGAACAATTAACTTTTGTCAACATTCTAATTTTTCCATGAAAATGAAACAAGAATGATAGAAAATTACCTATAATCTGGTAAAGCATATTCTTCCAAATCAGAGAACTTTACACCATATCCATGAGAATATCTATATCAAATTATAAAAAAAGCTTTAAAAAATTGTATATGAAAAGTTGCAACATATTTCCCTACAGTACAATTAGATGCACATGTCAGAAATTGCTGTAAAAAGGGTCATTTTGCAGTAAAAATTTTATACTTATTTTTCTCTTCTTTTTACAAAAAAAGAAAAATCGATTGTAAAATTACTTACCTACATTTATCATCAGAAAACTTGCAATGCCCATCTAAAAAATATGGGCAAGGTTTCATTCGATCACTCAGAGGATTACAAAACATAACCTTCACCTGTGAATAATGATAAATATTTTTTTTAGAAATGCTAAAACTGCATTTCCATAATGAAGTTTTTTATTCTAAAAAAAGAATATAGTCCCTTGTTCATCATAATTTCAGAGATCTATTCTTTTTACACAAAATTCAGATTAGAAATTATTTCAGTTATTTTTAGCATGATTTCATCAACTTTTATAATCATTTCCGCATTTTACTGCTCTCTGAAGCTCTTTAAAAAAAAGATAGCATTTAGATCAGTGATTCTCAACCAATGTGCCATGGCTCTTTTGTGTGACACCAAATCCTTTGTTGCATCTCTATTTATATATTATTTTATATATTCATCATGGCGACGGGCTAGATCTACACCTGTCATTAGCCAAACTTTGAGCCCCCAAGAAGGTGACAGTACGATTTTCCTCACACAACACAATAGATGGCGACACCATTCTTACCCACTGATTTAACGAGCATGTTCTCCGTGTGTACTTGGCGAGTATTTGGTGGCATCGGGCATCGAACCCATGCCTTCCGTTCTGGAGTTCAATGCTCTAACCACTAGGCTACCCACGGCCTTATTGAAAATACATGAGATATAATTCAAAGTGATGAGAAGAATAAATAATCTTGTGGTAAAAGCAGATTTTTAAGTACTTTCAAAGAAAGTGAAGAAAAAAGCATTAAAAAATTGCTTACTGGAATCTTATTAGGTGACATGAAACCCAGTCAACTTTTGAGGAAAATGAAATCGTTGGCTGAAGATACTATCACAGAAAAAGTTTTAAGAACTTTATGGCTAGATAAATTACCGGACTCCATCAAAAATACTTTAGCTGTTAGTTCGGAAAATTTAGTCTGTTATGGCAGATAAAATTTTTGAGATAAATTCATCACCAGAAATTTATTCTGCAATGAAAAATATCTTAGAAAAAGTAAGCCTTTTGGAGAAACATATTTCGTAATTATACATCAACAGGAGAAAATCAAGAAGTGAATTTAGAAATTCCAGTCAAACTCGAAATAAAAGTCGAAGTTAATCTCGTAAACATTTCAACCCAAATGGAAAATACTGTTATTTCCACTTCATGTTTGGTGATAAATGTTATGCTAATAAATGTAAAAAGCCATGTTCCTGGAACAAGGTATCGAAAAAACTAGGAAAAACAGTAGATTTAGCACTTCATGGTAAGTGTTATCCTAATAAATGTAAAAGTCTATGTTCCTGGAATAAGGCATAAAAAAACTTTAAAAAGCAGTAGATTTAGCAGCAAGCTCTTCTGCTACTGAATATAAAGATTGCCGTAATTACTGTTTATTTGTAATGGACAAAAACATCGGTTTATGCTTTCTTGTTGATAGTGGCGCTGATTCATCAATAATTCCTGCCTCATGCAAAAATAAATTTGTGATTCTTTTAAGCTTTATGCAGCAAATGGCTCCAAAAAACCAACTTTTGGTCATAAAATTTTAACTTTAAATCTAGGGCTGCATCGTGAGTTCCAGTTTCCTTTCATTATGGCTAAAAGGGTGCTGATTTTTTAAATAAGATTAATTTGTTAACCGACACCCGAAATAAACAGTTAATATTTGGAATAACTAACCTTCATGTTAAGGGTGAAATTTCTTTTATTTTGCAAGAAAATAAAATTAATATAATGGATAAAACATCAAAATTTTCTAATATATTATTACAATATTCAGATTTAATGAAACCAAATTAATTAATTACTAATACTAAGCATGATGTTAAACACTATATTTCTACTAAAGGCCTACCGGTTTACTCAAAAGCTTGTCAATTGGATTTTAAAAAATTAGAAATAGCCAAACAAGAATTTAAATTTATGTTAGATAATGATATTATTCGCTCTTTGAAATCTTCATGGGCTAGCCCACTGCATCTTGTGAATAAAAAAGATGGAAGTGTTAGACCATGCAGTGATTACAGACGTTTAAATGATCAAACCCATTCCTGACCATTATCCAATTCCATGCATTGAAGATTTTCATCATATTTTAAAGGGAAAAAGAATATTTTTTAAGCTTGACCTATTCAAGGCATATTTTCAAATCCCCATTGCTGAGGAAGACAAGGAAGAGACAGCCATAATAACACCATTTGGTTTATTTGAGTTTAATGTTATGAGCTTCGGGTTAAGAAATGCACCCCCTACTTTTCAGCACTTTATCAATGAAGTGTTATTTGAGCTAGAATTTGTTATTCCATACCTGGATGACATTCTACTAGCCTCTGACAGTGAAGAACAACATAAAACTCATTTGAAACTTGTGTCTGATCGTTTACAAAAATATGGTCTTAGAGTGAATATCTCAAAATCAACTTTGGGAGTAACTCATCTAGAATTTCTAGGCTACTTGATAACGTCTGAAGGATCTAAGCTACTTCCAGAGAAAGTCGATGTAATTTTATCATACAAATTGTCTGAAACAATTCGTGAGCTGAGAACCTTCCCTGGACTCATTAACTTTTATAGAAGATGTTTAAAAGATTTGGCTAAAAATCAAGCTATTCTTCACGAGTATTTAAAAGGTTAAAAAAAGAATGACAAGACAAAAATTCTTTGGACAGAGGAAGCTTAAGAAAATTTTGAAAAATGTTAACAAGATCTTGCACATCGTACTTTATTAAGCTTTCCTGACCCTGATTTACAACTGGCTTTATTTACAGATGCTTCCAATTTTTCAATTGGATCAGTATTACAGCAGTTTGAAGCTGGAAGTTGGAAACCGATTTAATTTTTTTCTAAAAAATTAACTGATGCACAGAAAAATTACAGTACCTATGATAGGGAATTATTAGGAATATATCTTTCCATCAAAAAGTTTAAACACCTTCTTGAAGGGCGAAATTTTGTTATTTATACTTATCACAAGCCAGTATTTGTCACATTAGTGGAGAAGAAAATATAGTTGCAGATTCATTATCCAGGATTGAATCTATCTCTGAAATAGATTATGATAAAATTGCTGATTCACAAATTGATAATGAAGAATTTAATAAACTGCACTTGAAACCATCCTTAAATTTCAAACAATATCCCCTTGACTCTGGTAAATTACTTTGGTATGATATTTCAACTGGAAACATTCGTCCATTTATACCTCAACCTTTTTGAATGCACATGTTTAAAAAAATTCACAACTTGGTTCACCCTGGTGTAAAATCTACTGTTAAACAAATAGCTTCCAGATTTATTTGGCTAAATATTCGAAAAGATGTCAATCAATGGGCAAAATCTTGTATCCATTGTCAAAAGAACAAAATTAATAGACATATACATGCACAAATTGCCACCTTCCAAGAAGTAAATGACCGATTCAGTGTCATCCATACTGACATCATAGGTCCATTTCCTACAACAGAAGGAAAAATAAATTGCTTTACTTGCATTGACCGTTTCACATGTTGGATAGACATTATTCCTTCATTTTGATAAAGGAATAATGTCTATCCAACATGTGAATGTCTTTATCATGGCAGAAATGGTTGCTCAAGAATTTTATAATCACTGGATTTCTCGCTTTGGAGTGAGTGAGTGATTTTGGGGTTTATTGGCGCAAGAGCCGATTTCGGCTATACTGCGCCAAACATTTGTTTTAATATCTGTGGTCTAGACGGGAAGAGAAAGAATGAATTGAATGACAAGAAAGAGGATCGAAAATAGAGAAGGATCACTAGGGTACCCCGGGTTCGTGAAGCCTGTGTTTACCAAACACAGTAAACCCTGTGGGAAAAGATCACTAGGTCACCTCGGGATTGTGACACCCGTACTCACCTAAAGAAGGTGAGCCCCCTGAGGGGTTCTCGCTTTGGAATGTCATACTGTGTGATAACCGATCAAGGTACTCAATTTAGATTTGAGCTCTTTAAAAACATAGGTGTTGTTTGTGGATTTAAAGTAAACACAACAAAGCCTATCATCCAGAATGTAATGGAAAAGTTGAAAGAATCCATTGTACCTTAAAAGCAGCAATCAGAGTGCATAACTCAGTTAAATGGACACAGACCTTACCAAGGGTATTGTTAGGATTAGAATCGAATATATGTGGTGACACAAATTACACCATTACACAAATGGTTTATGGAGAAACTATCCAATTACCAGGAGAAATTTTTGAGAAACAGAAAAATATCTTGGATACAGATAAGTACTCGCAGACAACCTTCTCAAAAACACTTTGTCCATAATGACTTGCATAAGAGAACACATGTGTCGACAGAATAAAAAAAACCACTCAAATCTCCTTACAATGGACCATTCCCAGTGGCAAAAAGATAGGATAAATATTTTACTGAGACAATTAAAGGCAAGGACACCAATATATCTGTAGACAGATTAAAACTTGCATATTTATCGTTAACATGGTGATAATCCTGATCATCTCAAACAATCAGAACGTGCACCAACTCTGCCCGAAAAAAAATTGATTGTGCAAACAAAAATTGAAACACAGCCACCAGATTTGCTGGAAAAAGATGTCCAAAAAACAACTACACACTCTGGTAAACACATAACACTTCCAGCCTGTTAGAGAAATTTGTTGCATTTTATTTTATGATTCTCATTTGTTGTATTTTTATTCTTATTTATATGTATTGCAAGTCAATTTAAAATTTTACTACTTTTATTGCATATTGTATCGTAACTATGTTATTGGGGAAGGAGTAATGTTGCATCTCTATTTATATATTATCTTTGTTTTTATAAATTTAGTTTCTCTGATCTAGCAACAAAAGAGTTGTATATATTGCGGCTGGAATAGCATCAATAAAAAGCTTATAGTCGAAAACATCTCTCTTCTCTTATTTTTAATCATTTTAAAAGGATGAATCAATTTTAAATAATATTTTTATTTATCCCATATATTATTCATAACTAACTCATCTACACCTTGTAATGGGCCGCTAATTTTTTTTAAAAATTATTAATTATACTTAAAGGGTATTTGTAGTGTATTTAACTAATTCTTTTGTGGATAGATGGATATAAAGATATTTGATTGGAATTGTTATCTATTTTTAATAATGGATACATTTGTATATGAATTAAATTTGAATAAAGAGCAGACTGATTTTGCCCATTCTGAAGTCAATTATTTCATTTTGGATTAAAATTAGAGGTGATTATCTCATAATAGCCAAAAAAAGACACACACACACAAAAAAAAGCTCAGGAAGTATGTATTGTTACAATTTTTTACACCCATTTCTGTGAATTCAGATTTTTCACATTAACAAACATAAAAATGAAAAAAAGTTAAAGACTTTTAAAAGTAGATGAAAAAATGAGGGTGGCATTATCATTTTTTCAACCAAATATAAAAGAAATTATCAAAAATCATCAAGCTCAAATTTTGCAGTAAATGTATTCTTAATATTAATAACTCAATAAACATTTTGTTGTCTTTGTCGTACCTATTATTTTATTTAACATTGAAAATTATTATCATAAACTATTTTACATAGCGTATTAAAGATAAGTCAAATTCTTTTAAAATTCCTTTATTGTTAGCATGTTGCCAAATTTTGAAATTGTTAAAAGTGTGCTGCAACAAAACAAAAAAAAGTTAAAAATCATTGATCTAGAACATATTTATCAAACACTGATGTGACTAAAATAATCCTTTTTCCTACTTATGGAAGGGAAACATAAATTTTAAGAAAATAGGTTAGAGGAATTTCATGTTTTTTTAAACATGAATATTGATGCACTGTAAAAAAGTTTTAACATTTGGATGCATTCATAAAATTAGAATGAAAATATGTATTTAAATAAGATTATCTTGAATTACAAATAACTTCACACCACAATACAATATGCTCTACTTATAAGGCACCACAACTTTCAATCATCTTTATAAAAATCTTGAGTTTAATTATACCAGAACAAAATAATACAGTGCTTGCAAAAATTCTTAGAATCTATGTTTAAAAAATATTACAATTATTGTGCTTTTGAACGATTAGATAAATAAACAATTACAAAGAGATAAATAGGTAAGACAAGGCCATTCAAAAAGCTACTTAAAACTAATAATAAGAAGAATATTTAAAAACAGGGATAAATTTCCCAATTAAGAAAAAAAATAGGGAAATAAAGCAAAAAATTACTCAAATTCATTAAAATTCTTACCTCCAGACTATTTTTAAAAAATTTCAAAAAAGTATAAGTTGAAGATTAATGAAATCAAGGAATTGTCATGAATATGCAAAGATTAGTTGAAATAGATTTCTCATTAGAAAATTGGTCATAAAATTAAAAATTTGTGAGGAAACTTCAGGTAATTTAAATTAATTACAACTATGACACAAAATAAACTAAGAAAATACCATAACTTCTTGTAAACTTTCTACAGTTTGGCCCTCCAAATCAGTAGAGAATATAATAGCATTGTGGTATGCCCTTTCTCCCCATTCCTGCAAGAAAGGGGCTCTGCATTTGTTGCCTTCCATGGAAGACAAGACAGTACAAAGCTCCTCTTGAACAGCATCATCAATTTCATCTTCAGCATTCATTTGAGGAGCATTGCCATTTTCCAGTTCATTGATTTCTTTCTGAAATTAAGTAAAATATTTAATGATGGCAAAATCAATTCCCGTGAAACTCTCTAGTTCCCTTACCCCAACCAAACTACTTTTATAAGAGATGTAAAGCAGTTTTTCTTTTTACCCATTGGCAATTCAAGATAGATGCACATCACAACAAGATACAAACATACTGTACATGTCACATGCTGATGAAAAAACCAAATGTTTATTACTAAAAGTACTAATTGGGGTAATTTTGACCTTTTTTTCAATTTCCCATGCTTTATTTCAACATACAAATGAACACTGCAGCAGATATTTTGGCCTTTTCTAAAATACTTCCATATGTAACATGACAAATTTACATATTTCTATACAAATTATTAAAATAAATAATCATAGAAATACTTATAACAGCCAACAGTGGTCATTTTGACCTTTATAAGAAAAATGACATCTTTTCAAGTTAAAGTCTGTTTTCTATTTCCCAATATCTCGTTTTTGTTCATGGGCAAACAAACATCAACTATCATGAAGACTAAGAAGAAAAAAGAAAACTCCATTTTATCTTTGTTTAGATAAGGTATAGTGATGAGAGGGACTGTTCTTCTCTTCATTGAACACACCTTCAATTAACAGTGTCACTCTAAGCCAGGGGTCAACAACCTTTTAGCTGTGGTGTGCCACACCAATCTACCAATATGATTCAGGGAGCCATGCATGCAGAATTAAGGAATTGATGTCAAAAAAATAGATTTAGAGTTTTATTATATACTAGCTGTTACCCGCCCGCTTCGCTGGGAATTTCATGATGTTTTATAAATTTTTACTGCTTATATATATGTATAAATTATTCATATCTAAGTCCTGCATTAAGAATTCGATTGTATTGAAATATATACTTATACCTATAACTGTCGCCTGTTGATAAAAAAAAGGGGCAGAACTCATCTAATTTGTGTTTTCTAAAAATCTCTAAAATTGAAGCATAGAATGATATTTGCTCTTTCGTAACCCAAAAACCAAGTGGATTCCCGCAAAACCAATTTTCAGTGGATCTCTACTCCATAAATTGAACATGCAAGCCAAATTTCAAGTCTAAATCTAACAGAAAAAAAACAAAAGTTTTACTATCAATATCCCCGTAATCCCGTTGAGAGCCGTTTTCCAAAATAACCGCTCTTAGTGGATTTCAACTCAACAAAAGAAAAATGCAAACCAAATTTCATTATTATAGTTCTTGTAGCTCGAAAAAAGTAATTTTTTTCGTCAATACGTCCCAGTAACCCCCTGCACCCCCCTACAACTTGATTTGCTTAAAATACATTCTTAGTGGATCCCTATTCAACAAAAGAAACATGCTTAACAAATTTCAAGTATATGGGTCTAACAATTAAAAACAGGAATTTTTTTCTGTAACTCCTCTTGACCCCTCGCAACCCTCCTTGGGGGTCAATTTTCGTTTTACTCTTTGTTAGAGGAACTCTATTCCATGAAAGGAACATGCCTACCAATTTTCAAGCAGGATGATCAAATAGTTTAAAAATAGAAATATTTATCGATTACGCCTCTTAATCTCCCGAAATTAAACTTAGTAGTTGATATTCGCAAAACCCATTTTGTAGCGGTTCTCTACTTTACAAAAGGAATCTGCTTATCAAATTTCATGACTGTACGTCTAATAGTTTAAAAATGGGGATAATTATCTATAACGCCACTTGAGCCCCCGCAACGCCACTTCTGGATCTGTTTTCACAAAACCAATTTTGTAGGGGAATTGCACACTATGAAAGGAATCTGCTTAGCAAAATTTGAAGACTGTGCGTCCAATAAATAAAAAAATGAAAAAAAATTTATCAATAACGCCCCTTGAACCCCCGCCACGCGGCCTAGGGGTCGATTTTCACAAAACACATTTTGTAGTGTATCTCTATCCTATGAGAGGAATCTGCTTACCAAATTTCAAACTGTGCGTCTAATAGTTTAAAAATAGAAATAATTATTTATATCTGCCTTTAACACCCCGCAACACCCCTTGGGGGTCAATTTTTCCCAAACCTGTTTTGTAGCGGATATTTACTCCATGAAAGAAACATTCCTACCAATTTTCAAGCAGGGATGTGAAGTAGTTTAAAAACGAAAATATTTATCTAGTACGCCACTAAATCCCCCGCAACGCCATTTAGAGGTCTGTTTTCACAAAACCTTCTTATAGCTGATCTCTACTCTATAAAAGAAATCTACTTATCAAATATAAAGACTGTGCGTCTAATAGTTTAAAAATGGAAATAATTATCTATAACGCCCCTTAAGTCCCGCAACGCCACTTGAGGGCAATTTTCACGAAACCCATTTTGTAGCGTATCTCTACCCTATGAGAGGAATCTACTTACTAAGTTTCAAGACTGTACATCTAATAACTTAAAAATCGGAATTTCTGACGCCCCTTAAACCCCCACCCCCGCAAACAATTGCTGCTAATTTGAAATTACAAACAGACACTTCAATTTTATTTATTTGTATAGATTAGTGATGCATGGTTTTAAGATATTTATTAACATAAAAATATAACTATTGATTGAAAATGCCATAAAATTCCATGTGCAAGATGAATTTTATAGTTTTTAGATATATTTGTTATATAATGCACCCCCTTTAATACGAAGGAACTTGAAATGTATGTGTGCAATGCTCCTATGTTTTAAGTCATTTATTTGAGATATTATCCTAGACTTTTGAAAAAAAAAATAGTATACTTCTAGAACTACAACCCTTTAAGTTTATTAAGTATGTCATTTCTTTTAAGTAAACAATATTCCAATCTATGTAAAAATCTAATTTTTTAATGCTTTTTTAAATTTTTATTTTTGAAGCTATCTTTATACTTAGCGTATAACGCAAACCCATAAATTTCAACCTTTTTTTTTAGTTCAAAATGCGCATTTTATGCCAGACTTTATGGTAATTAAAAAATTTAAATTGTACATACATTATATATTGCATATCTTTTAAGAATATTTATTAAAATAAGAAACAAACAATATAAAATATAAATATTCCTACAATATAGTGAAAGAAAAAGTTAAAATTTAATGCTTATCTTTTTTCGGAAAAGCTCTATTTAATATCACCACATGTGGCATGTGTGCCATAGGTTGCCAATCCCTGCTCTAAGCACTCCAATTCTTCTCTGAAGTGTGTACAAATCCAGTTGTGCTGGCAAGCTTTAAGTTTTTTCAGGGAAAATAGTCCTGCTGGAGCAGCAGTCAACACTATGAAAATGTTCATGTTGATAAGGAGAACTCTTAAAATGCGTTATCTTTTGAAAGAAATGGTGGCAATGTTTTAGAACATTCTGGCAATGTGATTTTCCCCATTATTTGCAAATTACGACATTCATGTGGAGATGAATGTATGTGAAGATGAAGCAGTAACTTACTAAATCTTTTTGCTAATGATAACTATACGTTATTCACACATCTAGTTACAAATAGACCAACACTTTTTTGCTCTACATAACATTTTGACAAATCCTGCTTCGGCCTAGTGCTCGACGGTGGTTGAAGCTAAACATTTTCTTACATGTACAGTTGTTGAAGCACAATGTTATTTCGGAGATGACCGCAACTGGTATAAGTTACCTTTTTCACCATATAATATGCCCGTAGAGCACTTAGTCATTTAAAGCTTTATACAGATGTTTTGTGGTACAAAAATAAGGACTATCTGTGTTCAAAGAGATAATGGCACACAATCTTTTCTGTGGAAGTCTGCATATCTTGCATTTGATAGGTGAAGTAGCAAAGTGGATGATCTGGCAACAAACAAATTTGTTCTAGTTTCTGAAACCTAGTACAAGCTGATTGAAATTTTGTTATTTGTGCTATAATTCTGAACAAGAAGTATCATTTGATGAAAAATTGTTGCTGTGTAAATCAAGATGCAGATTCATCCAACACATGCCAAATAAAGAGCATACATTCCAAAGCAAGGAATTGGCTGGCAATTGATGTTACATCTAAATGTTTTTACATTACTTTTCCTTATTAGAACAAGGATGAATAGTGTCCAGTTGATTTTCAACTTGGTTAAATATAATATAAACATTATCCAAATGCTGCTCATATTTTTTACAATGTCCTTGTTATTTATGTACTGAATTTTTATATAATTTTAAGTAATTTCTAGCTTTCTGCTGTGATGAATTTTGTGAACCTTGATTTGGCACTGTCAGACAATTGGCATTAGCAACAATAACGTAAACAAACCTCATTTAATTAATTTTTAATCTTCTGAGTAATTAGCATATGCTTATTCAAAAATAATTGTTTAATGCACATTTTGTTATTGACTATTTAAATCAAATCTATCAAGTTTTATAATTTTTACAAAATTGGCTTTGAAGACAGTTTTCTGGCTGTAGTAAATCAGAAAAAAGAAAAACTTGTCTTTTAATTCAAATAAAACCATGAAATTACTATAAATAGTCAAAGTAATTCTTATTTTTCTTCTATTTCTAATGTGATAAAACTTACATCCATACTTCAAACTTTTGTTTCTCTATTTTGTGGCAAAATATGGTATTTAATGACACATTACAGATTTTAAATTCAAACATAAAAAAATAAAGATTGAAATGATTGAAATTAACTTCTGCAAAATTTTTTAAAGTTAGATTAATAATTAGTTTTTGTACTTTTAACAACAAATTAAAAATAAAATTTAAAAGTTAAATGATGACTAAGAAAATAGGAGAGAATGTGGCACACTTACTTGAAATTTGAGAAATTCATCCTCAATATCATCAGATTTTGTATCATTACCAGTTCCTTCACTATTGGTAGTTTGAAATTGTTCTGGACCACCTTAAATTAACACAAATAAAAACAAAATACTTGGAAAGTATAAGGATAGGTTTTAATTTATACATATGTCAATAAACATCAACAAGAGATATCTAATGTTCTATTTTTCAAGGTAATAAAGCATAGCCTGAATGAAGCGCTACTATGTTACAAAATTTCTCATTTCACTTTTATAAGTTATACATTTCTGTAACAAAAATTACTCAAATGGCAGAAATTACTGTTATTAGACCCACAATTCAGCTATCATAATCATAATGATAAATTCAACACACAGTTGTAAATCATAACTATCTATATAAATTTCATTTATTTCAAATCAAATTTTAATACAGAAATTAAAAGTAAAAAAGAAGAATCAGTAAATATTAAAAAAATAATTCTCAAATGTGTGTGTATTAGACATATATGATAAAATTACATAACATGCAAACTAATGTATTCATTTCAGATAATCACTCAGAATATAATACTTTAATATAACACTACAATTTCATCACTGTTCCTAATGAATATTCTTATAAAAATCTCTCTCTATATATATATCTTTTTTGATAGAATACTAGAAATTCTTACATAACTGATGAAAAAAATACATATGTTAGAAAAAATATAAGAAAGAGATTTATTTAAAAATTACATGTCAAAAAAAAAATGACAAGAAAATTTTTAGAACTGAAAATTACTGTTTTATTTTAACTTTTAAAATAGATTTCTGAAGCTAAAAATAAATTTCCCAATTATGAATTTATTTTTAGCCTATGCATGCAAAATTTTACAGCAATAACTCTAATATAAACATCAGCAATTAAAAAAAGATTATACAATATAAATTTCTTTTTGTATAACTACACAAAAAAGCAAAAGAACATTATTGAACAAATTAAATTATTAAAAGTAGGCAAATTAAATAAGCTGCAGTAAAATTCCTTTATTGATTGATTCATTGTTTATTGGTGATCATACTATAAAACAACACAAAGAATATTGGTGATCGACCTTATAATTTGGAACTTCAAATAAGCGATGAAGATGATAACTGAGATGGCATCCCACTCTCCAAACTTCCATACAATCCAATGTGAGAATTTTGAGCCAAAACATATCCATCAAACTTCAGTCTGTGAGTTTTCAGTGGCACCAGGTCTCAAACTCCAGAATTGAAAAAAATAATGCCATGTCTGAAATTCTTTTATGATAAATCAAAATAAAAGTGTTTTTATTCTTCTAGCTGCTTTTTAACAAATAGCTTTTATTATTATTACTACACTTTGTCCTTAATGAAGTATTTAGATCCAAAAGCCATGCTTGCTATTTGTCATAATTCTCAAAAATTAGAAATTTGCATAAAAATATAATGAAATACAGTAATTTCATATATTTTTTATTAACTTCTTCTCAAATCAGATGTTTGTACAACATGAATAAAATGTCTCATTATTTTGAACACAGTTCAAAAGTTGTTGAAGCTGCGTTTGAACACAGAAATACACAGTTGGTGAAGCTGAGTTTGTTCATATGAAAACTGTCTTACATTTCTTTTACTTTAAACAGCTTTAAAGCTAGAAATATCTCAAAAGAATCAAAGTCCATCAGAAATTTGTAAGGTAAATATTTTAACTTAATAAAGATATTAAAAAAATCTGTTTAATTTTTTTAGAGTAGTTTCACACAAAAATAAACTTTGCACCACTTTTTACAGTATGTTTAACTTTGGAAACATTAAAAAAATTTGCTATCATTCATCATCACAAATAAGATCCTGTTTTTATTAGAGTATTGTGTGATGCAAGCCTTGTTACGCACAGCTATGTAGCTAACTATTTATAAAACATTAAAATAAGTAATACCGTATTTACTAGAATCTAAACTGCACTAGTTTTCCAGTATTAATGCTACTGAAAATAGGATGCAGCTTAGAATCGAAGGCAAAACATTTGTTGGGCAGAGAAAATTGAATTTCAACCCATTTTAAAAAGAAAAATGTAACCATCCATTCTGGCCACTTGCAGCAATGACTTATTCCATTCCACAGCTTGTCTTCAGTTTATCCTAAACTTTGTTGTCTGCCCGTATTTAGGAAATTTTTTGTATACCCTTTCTTTTAATCATCTAAACTTCAAAGATATCAATAATAGTATCAAGATGAGTTTACTATGATGCAAGAATGAGAAGCAAAGAAATTTTATATGCATAAAAAAACCAAAAGAGCAGTGGCCACTGAATTTTTGACACAGATGAAACAATAATATGTCAGTGGCATAAACAAAATGATATAACTTTTGCTTATCAGTCTTTAAATTTTTTTTTACATTTTCTAAAAAAACATTTTTTTAAAAAAGATGTTGCATACCAAATGCATCGAATGTTGTGGAAGATGACGCTGTGCAGGAAAATGGCCATGCCTTCACCAAGTCACCTTCACGAAGTCAGATGTGACAATGGGAGTGATGAATCATTTTTGAAACATGATACTGTCAGAGTAGCTGTAGGTTCATCTATGTGTTTAAAAAATTTTAATACTGATAAAATAAAAAAATTATTAATTATTGCTTCTTATTAAATTTTTTAAAAAAATTTCTTAAGTATTGGACATTGATGAACCTTCTACACAATATTTATATTCTTCCTCAAAAATACGAGAATTTGGGGTGCAGCTTAGAATCAATAACAACATTTTTTCCCAAAAAACATGTTGAGAATTTTGGGTGTGACTTAGATTCGAGTAAATATGGTATTTATACTTAATTAGTTGATTATTTTTACTGACAATAGGGCCCCAACTGTGTCAAATACTAACTAATTTATGCAAATAATTTGTTTCTTGTACACTAAGCTCTGTAAATGCAAGAAGAGAAAGAAGGTAAAATGGTAAGAATAATGGGAAAACAAAGAAAAACTATAAAGATACATTACCTATGCTTACCAAGTTAATTATGGGGTGAACAAGGTGATAAATCCCCTCAAAAACCCTACATAAAGTAAGCTCCAGAAGGTATTTCTAATATGCATTATTATAAAAAGTATGAATACAAAATAATTAAGTAAACAGTTTAAATTTATATTACCTTGTAATAAAGAAATAACTTCAGTTAATTTTTCTTTTAAATCCAAAAGTTCTGATATATTCTCAGCAGTAGCAGTTTTTAATGATTCTTCAACAGACTGAAGCTAAAAGAAATGAGTTAAGATGCAAATATTATGGAATAACTCATAATTTATACATAAAAGAAATAATAAATATGTAAACAGACAATAATTAAAGCAGTACATTACAATTTGATAATAACAGATATTACAAATTGATACCCATTAATATGAAATCCATAAACAAATTATGGACTTTGGAAGATGGAGAGAGTAAGTGAGTGAAATTTAACATCACACTATTCAGCTACTCGAGGGCTTTTGGCAAGGGACCTCGTAAGTGATCGTAAGGGTCAAGTGATAAGGATGACATCTGAGCCACCTTACCCCCTTCTAACTTCCACATCACACCACAGCAACAGATTTAACGTGCTTCAGCCCACTAAATGGTGGGTCCTCTTTAGAAGATGGAATAAATCAAAGAAAAATAATGCTATGTTCATTTGAAAACATTTCAAAATGTAATTTGAAAGCCAACAAACATTAGATGCAAGATAAAACTCTAATTTTCAGATTGATATGTATTTTGTTACACTAAAGTTCTAAAACTTATCAATAAAAGATAAATTTTCTTGCAAATTAGCTCATTGACCAATAAGATTTTGAAGAATTTACACACTTTCAATAAACAAGGTTATTGAAGGTTGCAAGGTTTCTCAAGCAAATGTTTTCTTAATTACTGGCTGTAGATCACAGCATTCAGCAACATTTTTTTATTTGGTAAAAACGGTTGATGAGCCATTACTTAAGGACCCAAAAATACTATTTACCATTTAATACAGAGCCAAGAAGCAAAGATAATATTTTTCTAATACTTTATGCACCATACCACATGAGAATCTTTTGAGTATCAGTGGAATGTAATACAGTTGGACCCTGATTTAATAAACCTTTATTTAATGAATTACTTCAGAAGTTGGAATTTTTTTATATTAGTTTGTGTTAGAAAAAATTTTTTTTTTTTTTTTCAAATGAGATAGCAGTTTTATCCAGAACAGAAAAAGACTTTTCATTTATCAGCAAATTTCAGTGGTAAAGGTTGAAGACATTTATTAGACTTTACAGCTGAAGATGAATCATGGCTGTAACCTATCGTGTGAGTCTTGAATAGAATAGGAAATTCCTTTCTTATATCATCCCCATTTTTTTTCAAATGAGATAGCAGTTTTATCCAGAACAGAAAAAGACTTTTCTTTTATCAGCAAATTTCAGTGGGAAAGGGTGAAGACCTTTATTAGACTTTACAGCTGCAGATGAGTCATGGCTGTAACCTATTGTGTGAGTCTTAAATAGAATAGGAAATTCCTTTCTTATATCATCCCAATCCACAACGTATGGGATATTTCAAGATATTTACGATAATCATACATTTGATGACAAACTGTCTAGCTGTGCAACCAAACTTGAGAAAATTGTTGATTTGTCAGAGTCAACGAATAGCAATTCTAATTCAGAAATTGATAATGAATTTCTATCATAACTATTACATTTTCTGATGTTTGGAAACTCTGAAAACAGCAGGAAATAAATGATGCTTTGTTCAGCCTAAGCTAGCATTTTTTTATTATGTAAATCCATAGAAAATGCTCCCCCACGAAGTGCAATTTGTTCATTATATATTCTGTTTTGTCCATAAAACGAAAAGCCAAACAGATCATTGTAGCACTATTTTCTCTGTTTCTTTCCTTTACTGAAGTTCATTGATTTATTAAGTCATCAGTACATTTGATCTATTTAAAGAGAAATGCAAGCTTTTACCTTTGAAATCCAAAGATTTTACTCAGAAAGAATATTTTTATTTATTTCTCTCCTACTTTATCTATGAAACTTTTTTCAGTGTCACTTAAATAAAATGTCCCTTAAAAAGAGGGAAATATATACGGTCCCTGTTCAAAGAAATTGTTACCAATATACGAGTGTACCTTATAAGAAGTACTACTGTATTTATATATTATTTTAAGTTTGAAAAAAATACAAAATATAATTCTAAATTAAAGACAATTACCTGTTATTATTTCAAACAGAAAAAATTTAAAAGAAAGAATTGCCCATTTCTGCAGACTAATTTCTTTGAAAAAGAGTCTGCTGATTGTAAAGATCACAAGTGTTTATTTTAACTTGAAGTAACTATGCCTCAAGACTAAAATAAAACCATTTCCTGAGGGTTTCTATCTTCCAAAATCTCTTATTACCCATGTCCCCTCCCTTTTGGTTAACTGACACCAGATGTCTAATGATGAAAGGAATGCTCCTTGTGACCCTGTTCCGGAATGGGGAGAAATTTACTAGCGAAAGTTGTGAAAACAAATTTCATGATTTAACATACACTCCCTCCTCGAACCCTTTTCAGGTAGCAACATAAAAGAAAACAGACATTAATATACAGAGTATAAAATAAGGAAATATGATACATCAAATGAAGTGCCCAATCAAAATATTTCTGAAAATATATCAAATTTTTCATTAGAAAGTATTTTTCAAATTTGGTCCAAGTGCTGCCCCGAACAGGGTCCGATTTGGCCGGCCCTAGAGCCACTCCTGCTCTTATATTTATATAAATATTTCCCCATATCATAACTGTTTAAAATAACGTTTTTATAATGTTAAAGTATTTAGTGGATTTAAAGTATTAGATTTACTTTTACTAATACTAAATGTAATTTTCAATTGCATTTCTTAGATGTACCCAGCTTTGATATGTCGCGAAGTAAATGTTTAATACATATGTATTCAGAATAATTAACATAACAATGAAAGCTTATTATCTCTCAAAGAAATCATTCACTGTTTAATTTTTTTGTATAAATGTGTGCATTTCCTTTATTTCCTTATGATTTTTATCTATCAGATTGATTGATTGATCAGCATTGCATTCTGAAACTAACCAAGGGTTATTGGACAGAGATCTCCTAATTTTGAACTTCGATCAAATGATGAGGACATGCCTGAGACAGCACTCACCCTCTACCCAAACTTTCACACCATGCCAATGTCATTTTGAACCTCAATAGATTTAACAAGTATCATCTCCTCTATGTCTAGTGGTGCCAGAGCTCAAACATATGGCTCAACAGAATTTAATAATTAGAACACATCATTAAATAAGAAATATAATGTGCCCAGAATTGATTTATATTATTCTTATTTTGCATATTTTTCTACTTGATTTTAAAATCTCACTTGTATGTAGTATTATTCCAAAATTGGCCTCATGAAATACCAGGTATATATTATTACATAAGATGGTTATTAATTGTGCTAAAAATCATAAGGAAAAGAAAATGTTTTTCCAAACCAGGTGTAGATAACCTTTTTGAGAGGAGTGCCACTATTGGTAAAAAAAAAAAAAAATTATCTGTGCCCCCTCTTTCAACTTTTCCAACAAGCACAAAAATGTTACTTGTAGGTTTATTGTGGAATTTTAACGCAAATAACACATTTTTTAATGCAAGTCTACATATGGTCGAAATTTAAAAATATAATAAACAAAAAAAAGTACAAACTTAGGATTCATTCTTAAAAACTATTTACTGGTTCAATCAGTTAGGTTAGGTATGAAATAAAAATGAGTAACTTAAAATTTTTAAATAATTATTAAACACTCAGTACTTAATGTAGTTTTTAAATTAAAATTTTGTTTCCAAGTCCTCTATATTAGGATTAGCTCTTGAAGATGCAAATGAAATTAGGTTACTTTAGGTGCCTATCAATTAGTTTTGAACAATAATTATTTTATATTATGTTCATAATAGAAAACATTTATTCAGAAGCATAATTTGATCCAAATTTTGAAGGGGTTTTTTTTGTTTGAAACAGCCATATTTCAAAAAAAAAATTGTAAAAATAATGGTAACCTATTATTATGTTTCCAAATTTTTCAATAAGTCTTTGTGTGCCACTGTAACACTACTCTGGCACAGGATGGCCAATCCATGTTCTAAACCAGGGGTCGGCAACCTTTTAGTTGCGACATGTCAAACCAATATACTAATATGATTCATTGTGCCACACAGTAGGACATTTTTGAAACAATTCGATTCCCACAATAATATATGCAGAGTTAGAGAATAGAGGTCACAGATTTACAGTTTATAGATTTATAGTTTTATTATATATTATTTTTGCATCATTTAAGAATATTTCTTAATGTAAAAATAAATAGATAGATATATATGTATAATTATTTCTTCAGCAAAAATATAAAAAATTAATTGGATATACATTAACGTATTTTTAAACATATTAATTAAAATAAGAGAAACGGACAACATAAGATAAAGGTATTTCTCTTCATTATAGTTAAATAAAGAGATAAATAAAAATTTCAATGCAAACCTAGTGCTTGTAACACTACTCTCATATCGCAAAATCAGAGGTAATTTGACAAGATTCTGGGCCATTCAGCTGTTAAACAATTTCTTAACTGATTTGAAATATTTTTTATTTAGATATGTAGAAACAAAAGTGAAAAGCAAAGTACAGGCAATTGTTTTATTTCCAAACAATTAAATCTCCCCAATTAATCTAAACGACATTCATTAATTTACAAACTAGCTATAAATTTATCTTTTGAGTTATTTTTCAGATTTTACGTAATTCCGTAAATGTTCATAATTCTGAAGATGTTTGTCAAATAAAGTCCATTACAAATTTATCGACTTCCAACCACTCAAAAAGTGACAAATCTGTAGAGTAGTGCAGAGTGCCACTGAGAATTGTACTGTGTGCCACACGTGCCATAGGTTGCTGACCTCTGTTCTAAGTATTTAATAGCTATTTCATTCAACCTTTGTGTCACTTTAATTGAAATGGTACATGTTTAATTTATTATATCTAGTAATATGACAAGTATCCAAATTTTGAACAAATTATTGTACATTTTAAGTAAAAGAATCCTTTTACAACAGAATCAAATACAACACACACATAATGCAATTTTATAATCATATTAAAACTCTTAAGTTAATGTAACCATGATAAAAAAAATTATAATATACAATAATAAATGTAATTATGGAGGCATAAAATATGTAATACAACCAGTTCAAATACATAAAGCATACACAAAGTCATAAAAATAAAACATCACTAACTCATTATTACCTATCAAAAATGTTAAAACCACATCATAGTATAACAAAATTTCTAATAAGAATATTTTTATGCTTTACCGCTTATTTGTATTTCCTAATCATAACAATCTTGTAAGCCATACCTTTAGCATTACCAAATTATACATTACCTGAGATTTGAATAATTTTGAGATAATTTTAATTCTAGAAACACAAGCATTCCGACAAAATGAGGACAACAAATTTATTCAGAAACATTTTCTTCAATTCTCAAAAACTTACTTTCACTATGGAAATGTAATGTTGAAAAAAAAATTCATTTGTGTCAAATAAAACTATTAAATAACTCGAAATTCTAATATTTTAGAGGAATGCTAAACTTTCTAAATGAATGTAGAATAATATCAGATAATCCCATGTATAATCCACGGATTTATTTACTGATGATAAATAGAATTACCTGAAGTTTATATTGTGTAACTGGGTTTTCTAGTGCTTCGTTCATGTTAATATGAATAAAAGAACGAATTTTACAGAGTTTTCAATCAGATTCAACTATTTAAAATTGATAATTCAAAGAACTCTTTACAAAAAAAATTGTCAAAATCCCGAAAAATACTTCACATGAAACCACATTATTAAACGAGCTAAGCACAAAATAACACAGTGCTTTATTGTTTAGATATTTCTACTTACAGTTACAGTTATGGTATGTGGAGCGAGAGACAAAGGCTATTATCCCATAAACAATAAAATAGTATTAACAAGTTAGTTGATGTCAAAACATTTCATCTTCTGAATAAAAAATCCAAATTTTGATCTATTTGATAACGTTTTTTCCAGTAACTTTTTGTATTTTTTTGTTGATACCTTCTCAGGCAATCCAGTCGGTGTAAACATTGGACTCTGTGAGAGATCTTGCGAGATAAACCGCCTGTTCATTCCATAGTATATTAGAGTGTCCAAAGTAGAATCAATTGATTGTTATAATATGATTGTAAATTTTACTAGATAAACTGTGAATAACACTATGTAATTTGAGTGAATAATTATGAAGGGTATAGAGAACAGATAGGCTATCGGATAACATTAGCAGATTTTTCTTCGAAACTGTCAGATCATCTAAAGCTTGGCAAATGGCCAAAGCTTCAGCAGTAAAAATAGAGTTATTGTGATTAATTCTGTAAGCAAACGAAAAGTTTTCTGCAATACCTGTAATTGATGTAGTTTGTTCATTTTTTTAAAGCATCATTAGCTATTATATAAAAGTTTTGAAAATCATGCTCAACTGTTTCATCGAATAATCCCTTTATAGTTTGAATAGGTAGATTTTTTCCAGAAATTTGAAGTCTTTGACATTTATTTTTTACATGGGAGAACTGAAAAAGATGTTATTCTGAGGATTGAAATAATTTGATCATTATCAGTATTTAAAGTATATAGTATATTAGTAATATTATTTTATCTTCTTCCTATTTTTTAGATTTAGAGATTCAGAGTTATTGCTGTATAATGGAAAAAAATTTGGTTAAAAATTTGAGAAATGAAAAATTTATTTGGAAGTCTTCTGAATTTTTTTATCCCAGAGAATTTATAGTCCAGCCAATTTTATGAGTATTATATTTGATGCCCATTGTGGAAGACCTATTGCAATTCGGAGAGCTTTGGTTTTAATGGCATTAAAAGGTTTTAATTGATTGTCAGACTATTTATTTATGATATGACATGTGTAAAAAAAGGAACTACAACTGCTATTATTGATTAGTTGGATAAGATTTTCAGCTCTCGGACCATGATGCTTGTTTTTAAGAGCAGGGGTGAGCAGACTTTTCCAGGGTACGGGCTACTTCTAATTGTTTCAGGGTGTTGCGGTCCACCCAGTGTTAGTGGCACACACAAGGACGGGGGAGGGGTCCTTAATAAGAGGTAAATACATAAGGTCCATATTCAAAGAGACCGGTAGCAACATTAATAGTGCCTTATTCGAAGGTGTACCTTACAGGAGGTACTTCCGTATTTATATATTATTTTAAGTCTTGAAAAAATAATAAAAAATTCGAAATGAAAAACATAATTACCTGTAGCTATTTCATACGAGCTAATTTTAAAAGCTTGAGTTGTGCCAATTTCAACAGGCCAATTTCTTTGAAAGAGAGTTTGTTGATAGTAGAGATCAGAAGAGAGTTTGTCTCAACTTCAGGTAACTACTCAAGAGTAAAATAAAACATCCCCTGAGGTTCGCTATCTTCCAAAAAATTTTATTACCTCTGTCCCCTTTCGGTTAGCTGACACCGGACATGCTATGGGTGTCCGGAATGTCCATTGTTACCCCAGTCCGAGATGGGGAGAAAGTTAAAGAAGATGGTATAAATATATCAAATTTCATGATTTAACATATACTGCGGCCTCGAACTTTCAAGGTTCAACAAAAAAGGAAAATTGACATTTAAAGTACATAGTAGAAAATCAGAAACATTTAATAAAAATAATACCAGAATCTTATTACTAAACACAAATATATAACTGGAAATCGCAAAAAAGATAAATCAGATACATATTTAACTATGAATTCTGTCAGTAAGCCAGTCAAATATTTAACTGTGCATTTAAATAAGAGTTTTTTCTCCAAGAGATATTTATAAATTTGAAAGGTAAACAATAATTTTAAAATTGAAGTATAGAATGATGTTTGCACTTTCGTAGCCCTATAACCAAGTGGATTTCCTCAAAACCCATTTTCGATGGATCTCTACTCCGTAAAAAACATGCAAACCAAAATTCAAGTCTAAACCTAATAGAGAAAAACCGGAATTTTTACTATCGATACCACTGGTAATCCCGAGTGGTAATTGCGAGTCGTTATCCAAAATAACCGTTATTAGCGGATTTCCATTCAACAAAAGAAAAAGGAAACCAAATTCCATTATTATAGTCCTTGTAGTTCAAAAAAGAAATTTTTTTGTCAATACGCCCTAATAATCCCCCTGTTCCAACAGGAGTTGATATCCCTCAAATACATTCTTATATATAGTGGATCCCTATTCAACAACAACAAAAAAAACATGCTCAACCAATTTTAAGTATGTGGGTCTAACAATTCAAAAACAGGAGTTTTTTTCTATAACTCCCCTTGACTCGTCGCAATCCTCCTTCAGGCCGATTTTCATTTGTTACTCTTTGTTAAAGGAACTGCATTCCATGAATGGAACATGCCAACCAATTTTTAAGCAGGTAGATCTAACAGTTTAAAAACGGAAATATGTATCTATTACGCTCCTTGAGCCCCCGCCACGCCACCTGGTGTCAATTTTCACAAAACACATTAGGTAGGGAATCTTTAATTCATGAAAGTATTCTGCTTATCATATTTCAAGACTTTACGTCGAGTAGTTTAAAAAGAAATAATTATGTATAACGCTCCTTAAGTCCCGCAACACTACATGAAAGGTCGATTTTCACGAAACCCATTTTGTGGCGTATGTCTACCCTATGAGAGGAATCCTTACCAAATTTCAAGAGTGTGCGTCTAATAGTTTAAAAATCGGAATAATTATTTTAAACTCCCCTTAACCCCTCCCTCAAGTCCCCTTGGGGTGTCAATTTTCCCCAAACCCATTTCGAAGCGGATATTTAATCCATGAAAGACACATGCGTACCAATTTTCAAGCAGGTAGGTCAAGTGGTTTAAAAACGGAAATATTTATCGATTACGCCCCTCAATCCCCCACAACACCACTTGGGGGTCTATTTTCCCAAAATCCATCTTGTAGCTGATCTTCACTCTATGAAAGGAATCTATTTATCAAATTTAAAGACTGTGCGTCTAATAGTTTAAAAATGGAAATAATCTATATATATAAAGGAGAAAAGCGACTCACTCACTGACTGACTGACTAATCACGATATCTCCGGAACTATTCAACCTACAGACTTGAAATTTGGTAGACATGTTCCTTTTATAGAGTAGACGTCAGCTAAGAACGGATTTTTTCCGAAATTCGAAACGCAAGGGGCGTTATAAATAATTGCTTCCATGTTTAAACTACTTGATGTACAATCTTGAAATTCGGTAAGCAGATTCCTTTCAGAGAGTAGAGATCTGCTACAAAATGAGTTTGCTGAAAATCGACCCCCAAGTGGCGTTGCAGGGGCGTAGGGGGCGTTATAGATAATTATTTCAATTTTTAAACTATTTGACGCACTGTCTTTAAATTTGATAAATAGATTCCTTTCGTAGAATAATGATCAGTTACAAAACAGGTTTTGTGAAA